>VZQC01011034.1:3507487-3593859 GCA_009823505.1 Rhizomys pruinosus | reverse complement strand
AAAGTGGTAAGGACCTGAAACCACCAGTTTTGTGCATATTTTAAACTCAGAGTTGAAGGGTCAGACACTGAGGCAGGCATGGCCTCAGGGTGGGATGTGGACGAGGGGGCTTCCTGGGCATCTGGGATATAAAATCTAGAAGATGGGAGCAGAGGTGCTGAGGCCCAGTGTGGGGTAGGCTGCCTGGCCCACACTGCTCAGAGGTCCTGAGAATGAGGGATCCAGGTGAAGATGGCAGGGAACAGTTGAGGGGCTCCTCAGAGCAGGGGAGTACTCTTTAGGCATAAAGATGGCAGCTGTCACTTCCAGGAGGAGCTGGATGACACAAAGACTCCCCACCAAGCATTGTGCATGCATTCACACTGTTTTCACAAAGACCATACATGGAATATAGTTACACCATTTGCAGAGATGTGAGGACTAAGACCACAGCAGGTGTCACTGAAAGTCGTGGTGTCAGCATCCATAAGAAAACTGTGCTTGCTAAGCTTCCCAAATGACTCTGAGCCACACTGCCTGGGGCTGGATGGGCCTTTTCCAAGGAAAGGAACATTTTGGTGTTAAAAACAGAGATACAGGGGCTGGAGAAATGGCCTGGTGGTTAAGAGCGCTGACTGCTCTTGCAGAGGATCCAGGTTCAATCCCCAGCACCCACATGGCAGCTGAGAGCTGTCTTTAACTCCAGTTCCAGGGGAATCTGACACCCTCTTCTGACCTCTGCGGCATTGCATGACACGGGTGCACAAACCTACATGCAGACAGTACATTCATACACATAAAAAAAAAAATTAATAAAATTAAAAAAAAAAAAACAGAGATACAGGATCTATGAACGTTCAGTAAAAAATAAGCAGCAATAGATGACCTTGTAAAAGAATCCTGTGTTTCTTCAAGCATCTGGCACTAACTCTCCCCAATCTTTTTTTGTGAGAAAGGGTCTAACTGTAGTCCCAACTGGCCTGGAACTCAACTCACTATATAGAACAGGCTAACCTTGACTTCATAGAGATCTGCATGCCTCTGTCTCCTGAGTGATGGGATTAAAGCCATCATGCCTGGCTCAGAAAGATTTTTAAACTCTTTAGAACCAGTTTATTTGGATAGAACTGAGTGTGTTTTCATTGACAGAGGATGCTGACTAAAGCAACCAGTTTTGGGGGACTATTTGAATGGGTTAATAGTATCTTTTATTTGCTTCTTACCCAGAAGGTAAGAACTTCACCTTTGAGGGAATTTATTAAGTCAGGGGGTTCAGAGACAGTTTATCTCCATCTGTTGCTGTACCTAACTTGAACAGTGTCGTCTCTGAGCTGGTTTATAAATATTGGCTGGATGATGAGTGTTTATTGAGTGTTTACTATGTGCTGGATGATATTGAATGTGCTTTACGTGAGGTATCTGACAAGCCTGTTATTCGCTTGGTTTATAAGCAGGGTAGTGAGATATTCCATAACTTAGTGTTGGAGTCACGGTATGATTTCAGGCAGGTTTTTTTTTTTTTTCTAAGAGGAGGTTCCTGTTAAGATGGTGCCTAAGCCTGGCAATCTGAGTTGGATCCCTAAGAATCCACATTTTAGAAGAAGAGAATGAACTCCAAAATGTTGTCTTCCTACATCCACACTTGTGCTAATACACAAACACACACACACATGCACACACGTACACATGCACGCATGCATATTATACATAGATAGATGATACATAGATACATATATACATATATACAAAGTTATACAGGTAGATACATAGGTAGATACATAGATATATAGATAGGAAGATACATATATATATACATAGTTACATAGGTAGATACATAGATACATAGATAGGTAGATACATATATAGATAGATAGTTACATTAAGTGGATACATAGGTAGATACATAAATATACATACATACATACATATATACATATATACATATATAGGTAGACACATAGGTAAATACATAGATACATAGATAGATACAAAGGTAGATACATACATAAATATATACATAGTTATATAGGTAGACACATATGTAGATACATAGATAGGTAGATACATATATATATATACATAGATTGTTACATAGGTAGATACATAGATACATAGGTAGATACATACATATATATAGAGAGAGATAGCTAGATAGATGATAGTTACATAGGTAGATACATACATATATAGATAGTTACATAGGTAGATACATACATAGAGTTACATAGGTAGATACATAGGTAGATACATACATATATAGATAGTTACATAGGTACATATATATAGATAGATAGTTACATAGGTAGATACATAGGTAGATACATACATATGTATATAGATAGATAGTTGATACATAGGTAGATACATAGGTAGATAAGGAGGCTGCAGAGATGAGTGAGCGATTAAGAGCTCTTCCAGGGTACCTGATTCTGAGCCCAGCATCCATGTCAGGCTGCTCACAACCATCTATAACTCCAGCTCCAGGGCTTCCAGTACACCCTTCTGAGGTTCTCAGGTAACTGCACACACATGACACTCACTCTTACAGACACACACACATAAATACATACACACAAATAAAAATAAAATCTTAAAAAACAAAATAAGAATTATTATGGAAAATTATAAACATATAGAAACAGTATTTTGCAATCAATCCCAGTGTACCCGACCACCTGTTTTGAACAATTATCAACAAGCACTTGATACTCTTGTTTTATTTTGCTTCCTCATATTTGTTATTGCTTCTGAAGGTTTTGATCCAGAGTATTACATCATATATCACCTGTTGATACTTTAGCAAGTTTATGTAACTCGTATGGATCTCTCCTTTTTTATGTGACCAGATAACTATTTTCACACCCTCCAAAACCAGTCCTTCACGTTCTTCAACACTTGGTACAGGTCCAGTATTCTGATTGCCTCAGAATCGTCCTTTTATAGTCAGTATATCTGAATCAGGGAACAAGAACTGAGCACTGCATTTGGCTGATGATTTCGTCTTCTAGAATGGTCTCTCACTGTTTCCTCTATGTCAAATTACTTGTGGTATGATTTCACATGTTCCTCAGCCACTTGTGTTCCCTTTATGTATTCATGTATGTGTTTGTGATTTATTTTTGAGATAGTCTTACTGTGTAGCTCAGGATAGCTTTAAGCTTATAACCCTCCTGCCTCTATCTCCACAGAATACCGCTGTGTCCCATCACATCCAGATCTTGTATTGCCTTTAAACTGGAGGTGGAACTAGAGGATGGATTCAGTTCAGTCCTCCATGGTATGTAGAGCCAACCTATCCTCTTAGGGCTTTGAGATACTGTCTTGCTTGGCCAGGGAAGGAATCTTTAACAAAAGGCTTTCAATTATGTAAGTACACCAGGCCTGGGCATCAAACGCATTCCAGCTGAGCCCACAGGGGAATAAAACTTACCTTCCACCCCCACCAAAGTGCAGAGAACTTCTCTTCATGGGAGAAGTTTTCTCTGTCCTCTCACTGTATGCTTTAATAAAAAGTGCACATTCTTTGCCTGCTGCAGGTCTGGCTCTGGTTCGTATTTCTTTACAGTTCCTCCTTTTCCTTCTCCAAAAATCCAACAACCATGACTTCCATAGTAAGACAGTGAATTGAACATCTAATAGTACTGTCCCCAAAATTCTGGGTGGCAATTTAAGTCTTTAAAGAAGCAAATGCTTGTCATTGTGGGTCTGACAACTGAAGAAAGTGAACTGATTAAAATAAGCCTAGACTGCATTGCAGTGATATCAGGGCTCAATGGCACTTCTGAAGGGGTTCCTGTTCCTATGTCCTGTAATAAAGAATTGTGTGTTTTTTAATATTTTTACTGAAGTTTTGTGCAATTCATACATCATTTCTCAGTCCATTTAGACTCATTTCCCTTTCTATGCCCCCCCCGCCCCACCCGAGTTCATGCATTCTGCTATAACTGCCTTGTATCTTTTTCTGAGTCTTTTTAAAGTTTTTCAAAGCAGAGGATTATTGTTTTGGGGAGAACTTTACTGTTTCAGTTGGTTCTTTGTCCCAGTTCTTCTGTTGTTGTTCCCTCCAATTTGTATTGCTTCAACATAAACATATATATATATATATATATATATATATATTAATGTCATATGAAAATAAACTATGTTATTTCCAAATCATAAAAAAAGAAAAGGGTCTTCTGTTGGTACCACCCATCCTGCCCATTCCACAATGCCTGGTGACTCAATTTCTAAGGATGTGCAGATGGCTGCATGGTCAGCCTGATCTGCTTACACAGCCCTCTTCTGACTTTCACCTGCCAGCAGGTTCCCCCAGGATGGTCCAGGCCCGGCCCATCATTTTGTAAGGGATGGCAACAAGGACACTTTAACCCTGTCTATGTTCTAAACCTATTTGTGTTTATTAGCTGCATCTTCTCTGAACACTTCCCATGTAACTTCTTGCTGCCCCGGGCAGTCAGGCTCTCCAATTTGCTCTCTGAGTCTGACCTGCTCACAATTTATGGAATGTTGTTAAAATGCAGACTCTGGCTGTAGAGGTCTGGAGTTATATGTTCCCAGCTGGTTCATGCCTCTGCAGGGCCCTGGGGTGACTCTGGATGGACCAGTTGTGATGGTCACCTGTGGCCTGGTCTTTTCCTATGCAGAGGGCTAGTGGCCTTTAACCTTGTCTGCCCTTTCAGATTCCTTCTCTAAGTTCAGCTTATGTTAGATGATGCATCATTCAGTCTATAAAATGCTATCATAGCTTAGAATTTCCTGCGAACAAACAGATTCATAGCAGGACATGGCACCAAAAGTATGAGACTTTTATTTCCTTGTGTTCCACACTATCAAAGTCTCCGTTTTCCTGAAGGAAACTTGGCCTGGTGCCATTTGAGCCCCGTCATCTGCATCTAGATTGATGGACATCTGTGGTTCTGTCTGCCCAGTACTCAGACCCTTCTCTTTTGTTGGCTAAACCTGAATGCTGCTTTGGGACTTGCCTTCCTGAGGTGCTCTGCTGTCTCTTAGTCACAAGGTGAACAGGCATACCCTCTCGCTCTGTGAGTTTAAATCTCCAGTGTAAACATTTACATTCAGGCTCAGGGTGGTTGGAGCTGCTTCATCCCAAGAGCAGGGTCAGGAAGAAACTGCACTCTGAGTTCTGGTGTGGCTGAAGCAGCCCTTGAAATGTTTGTGAGGTCTGCACCTCTGTCTTTGACTGTGGGAAGCATTTGTAAGTACCACTCTCTGTTGCTCGCAACCAAGTAATCCCAACTGGAAAAAGCGCCTATCAGAGCCTTGGGAGTAGACTCCGAAACTATAACTGACAGAGTCCAGGAGGGAAGGGTGCTGGGACATGCTTTTGTCACTTAGTGTTGCCAGTGCACTGGTGAGGACACACTGGCAGCCTCTGTGAGCAGGAATGACGACAGTGACTTGGGTCATTGAATAACCATGGGGCAGTGCTTCCTCCTCTCCACTTGCCTGTGAATTTGGTTGCATGAGAAGTACACGTCCCTGTTCTGGTCAGAGGGTCATGCAGTTTTACAGGCCTTTTACTGATTGGGAGAAAAGAATATCAATATTAAGGAATGCATCCTGTCCATGGGCTCCCAGCTCCCCCTCTTTCCACATAAGCACCTGGTCTGGGGCTGCAGCCTTACTTCAGGCATGGTGATCGTGACTGATCTCCAGGAGGCCTGTGGGTCATGAGAAAAATTGTGTTCAGCATGTCCTGCCCAAGAAAGAAGTGGGGGGAGGGCCACTGGAGAAGTGGTCAAGAGCAGGTACCGCTCCTGTAGAGGACCTGAGTTTGGTTCCCAGCATCCACGTTAGGCAACTCACAACTGGTTGTAAACTCCAGCTCCTGGACGATCCAACACTTCTGGCCTCTGAGAACACATACACTCACATGCATATAACATCCCATCAAGCAGACACATAAGTAAAAATAATTGAAAAGTCAGCTGAGATGGCTTAGCACTTGCTACTCTTCCAAGGGACCCAAGTTCAGTTCCTGGCACCCACATGGGAGTGAAAGCTCATAGCCACCTTTAACTCCAGTGCCAAGAGGTCTGATGCCCTCTCCAGGCTGCTGTAGGGACCTGCACTCACCTGCACACACCCATCCAACACACACACATACATATATAATTAAAAAAAAATAATAAGCTGGGCGTGGTGGTTCATGCCTTTAGTCCCAGCACTCAGGAGGCAGAGGCAGGCAGATCTCTGTGAGTTAAAGGCCAGTCTGGTCTACAGAGTGAGATCCAGGCCAGCAGGGACTAAAGGAAGACCCTGTCTCAAAAAGACTACTACTACTACTACTACTACTACTAATAATAATAATAATAATAAAATCTCTAAAAAAAACACAGGATGTTGCAGATTTTCTGACTTGAGAGGTGGAATAAACATTTATATATAGAAAAAGGAACTTGGTTATTTTTCAGCTTGAATATTTTAGTTAATTGAAAAATTACACTCATTTATTAATTTTGAAGTTTTTTTTACTACTTATGATGCTGAACACATTCCAATATTTTTTTAAAAACTTTATTGTTATTATGTGAGTGCAAATGATTTGGGGGTGCCATGATATGTATGTATTTAGAGGCCAACTTTGTGGACTAGAGTCAGTTCTTTCTGACCTTCATGTGTATTTCAGGGATCAAACTCAGGTCTTTAGGCTTGCACTGCAATCACCCTGCCCATTGAGCCATTGTGCCTGCCCTGATTTCCCATGCCTTAAGCAGAATGTATTCATCTTTGTTGCAGTTTTCTTTTTAGAATTTTCCATTTCACTCCCATTTTCCACCTCTGCCTCGCTTCTTTGCTGCAAGCATTATTTCCAGTCTTGATGGTGTGTGCGTTTTTATTATTAAAATAATCTTTTTCTCCTTGTTAAAGAAAACACATGATTATTGCAGAAAATGTAGATAACATAAATAAATAGAAGAGTTTTTTTTAAGCATACAGTTCCACCTATTCAGGAACAACTTCCATTAACACCTTGGAGTCCATATTTCCAGATGCTTTTCTGTGTAACTTATAGCAGTTGGAATTTTTTTTACAAAAATGTCACCAAATCACACCATTTTGCAATACACCTTTCTTCACTTAATTTACTATGAATGTCTTTCCATGTCATTAGACTTTTTTCAGAAGTGTATGTTTTTGAACTGTTTTATTGTTTGGCCTTTTATTTTTAGGAAATTCTCTTCTGGTCACTTTGCTAGCTTCCTGCCTTTCACTATTATAATCTATACAGTGGTGACTGTGCTTCAGAAAACAGATTATTGTTATTGTGCTTAGCTGTGCTTCTTTCCATAGGATGGATTCCAGCCATCATTGCTGGAACAAAAACTAAACACCTTTCTTTCTTTCTTTTCTTTTCTTTTCTTTTTTTTTTTTTTTTTTTTTTTTTTTTTGTTTTTTCTTTTTGAGAAACAGGGGCGCCCCTGTAGCCCCAGCTGTCCTGGAACTCACTTTGTAAACCAGGCTGGCCTTGAACTCACAGAGAGCTGACTACCTCTGCCTGGGATTAAAGGCATGTTCCACCACACCCGGCTACTAAACACATTTCAAACCCATGTTTGACATCTGCTGAAAAGTGTCTCCTAGAAAAGACAACTGAACTTCAGCCCTATCTGAAGTATACAGATGTTTTTATCTCTACAGCTGCCTAAAAATGCATCTTTTCAGTTCTTAGATCTTCTCACAGTAACACATTATGTCTACACATTGTTTCAACATGAAGGTATTTTTACTGAGACTGATTATTCTTTTTTCTTGGTCTTTTTGAGATTATTCTTTTTTCTTGGTCATTTTGAGACAGGGTCTCCCTGTAGCTCTGGCTGTCCTGGAACTTACTCTGTAGACCAGGCTGGCCTTGAACTCACAGAGATCTGCCTGCCTCTGCCTCCCAAGTGCTAGGATTAAAGGTGTGTGCCACCACGCCTGATTATTCTTTATATGTCTGATTATTCTTTATATGTCATACATGTTTATTTGTATCACAAGAATTGCTTCTCTGTGTTTTTCTTGCCTTGTTAAGGAAAGGGCAAATTTTTTCTGCTTTGGAATATTTATTTAGTAGGTATGTACATTTTATTATGTATGTTATAAATAATTTTCCTAGCCAGGCATGGTGGCGCATGCCTTTATTCTTCACACTTGGGAGGCAGAGGCAGGCGGATCTTTGTGAGTTCAAGGCCAGCCTGGTCTACAGAGTGAGTTCCAGGACAGCTGGGGCTACAGGGAGACCCTCTCTCAAAAAGACAAAAATAAATAAATAAATAAATAAATAAATAAATAAATAAATAATTTTCCTGGTCTGGCCAGGTGTGGTGGTGCATGCCTTTAATCCCAACACTTGGGAGACAAAGGCAAGTGAATCTCTGTGAAATCAAGGCCAGTCTAGTCTAGATAGCAAGTTCTAGGCCAGCTGGGCAAGAGGGAGACCCTGTCTCAAAATAACAATAAAATACTACTAATAATACTTTTTCTGGTCTGATATTTAATTTGGGCATTTTTTATGCAATTTTATTTTGTAAAATATTTATTAATTGACCTGTGGGTATGCACACATATACATGCCATGGTGTGTATGTGGAAGTCAGAAGATGACTAATGGGAATCTCTTCTCTTCTTCTACCACATGGGTCCTGGGGATCAAACTCAGGTCATCGGGCTTAGTGGCAGGTATCTTTTCCTGGCAAGTCATCTTGATAGCCCCAGAGGATTGATTTTTATTTTTCCTGTAGTTAAATTGGGGTCGTCCAAGAAGCATTAGGGAAGTGTATAACGCAAGGTGCAAAGATCTTTTTTTATTTCTTTTCAGTGGAGAGGGAAAAGCTCAAGCATGGGCATTCCTTCCTACCAAGCCCCAAACCTGACTGTAATCAATAGATTTCCAGAGCTGGTGTGCATCTTTTCCAACCTCCTCTTCGTCAGTGCCTGTAGGGAGGGGATCGAGTAGCACAAACGCAAACGTGCAGAGTTAACAGCTGTGTTTAGTGAGAGCGGAAGGCGCCAAGGCAGGTGCACTATATGCTCTGCCTGAGTGGAGCCCATTAGTGCCAGGATTCACTCTGTATCATCCAGGATAGGAGGTTCCCCCCCTAAATCAGAAGCCACACAGGATCCCAGGGCGCCAGCGCTCTCTGTTCAGAGACACTGACGTCCAGGTTCCTGGGGTGAGAGGCCATCAAGAGGAAGTGATTGGGTCACCTAAAGGATGCAGCAAAAGACACAGTGCCTCTCTTCCCTGCCTTTAAAGGACAGCTGTTGAAAATGAGCCTAATCTGGTTGGCATTCTGCTTGCCCTTGACCTTGGCACCGTTTACAAGTGTGGGATGCTGGGTAAACTGAAGCCCAGCACCCACGATCCTCACAGTCCACATGACTGAGCCAACTGGGGCGAGGCCTCTTGGCTCCCCTGCCCTATCCCACCTGTACTGCCAACCCGCAACAAGCTCAGGCATGGGAGTTTTGATTTTCTGGGAGAAGAAAAGATGGAGTTCAGCAGGGCGTTTGCTGAGAGCCTGGGGCTGAAACGCAAAATCCCCTTGGCAACCAGAAAGGAGCAGGGCAGTTTGGTGTTCTTTAAAATGTGTCTTCAAGGCCGGGTGTGGTGGCGCACGCCTTTAATCCTAGCACTTGGGAGGCAGAGGCAGGCAGATCTTTGTGAGTTCAAGGCCAGCCTGGTCTACAGAGTGAGTTCTAGGACAGCTGGAGCTACAGGGAGACCCTGTCTCAAAAAGACCAAAAAAATAAAAAAAATTAAAAAATAAAAATAAAATGTGTCTTTAAGGGGCTGGAGAGATAGCCTAGTGGTTAAGAGCTCCAACTGCTCTTGCAGAGGACCCGGGTTCAATCCCCAGCACCCACATGGCAGCTGAGAACCATCTTCAACTCCTGTTCCAGGGGAATCTGACACCCTCTTCTGACCTCTGCTGCGTTGCACGACACGGGTGCACAAACCTGCATGCAGACTGTACATTCATACACATACAAAAATAAATAAATAAAAATAAATTTAAAAAAAGAGTGTGTCCTCAAAAAAATTATTTAAAAAAATGTGTCTTTAAGCATCTGGTAAGTCACTTTATGTAGAAATAATGTGTGTTCCAATGAAAGAGGCCACAGGATGAAGCTGGCTGTTCACTGATGGGCCTGGTTTGTTTGGCTTGAATGAGAGTCAGAGTGTGAGTTGCACACTTGATATTTTTTCTACATTATGGCATCCCAGTTGGGTACCACTGCCCATCCCATCTCCAGGCTGGAAGACTGGTAAATACCTTTTCTATGTGTTCATCAGTGATAATAACATCCAACTATGTCACTCAGCATGGAACCATGTTTGGTGAACAATTTGGAGTGTTAATGCCTTGTTTCTGGATTACTTATGAGCACTGTGTGGCTGTGTTACCGTGGACAAGTCTCTTGGCCTCTCCGCACTTTATTTGAAGCATTTCTTAGAAAGCAGATCATCAGACTTACACCTGTGAAAACCACACAGAAACAGAAAGTGAAGGGTGCTTTAGACACAGGGCCTGGGGGTACGAATTCAAAAGGGACAGTGTTTCGATTCGGGAAGCTGATAGAGTTCTGGAGATGGATGGTGGTGACCGTGCCATAAGCATGGGAATGTTCTCCATGACATTAAACTCACACGTACAGTGAGTGACTGAGCCAGGAAAGTCTGGCTTATGTTCATTTGACTGCAAGACTTTTAAAAGTGCAGTCTAGTGCTTAGAATGATACCTGGTATACAGCAACCACTCAATAAATGTAAGCTATTTACATCATCCAGAGTTGGAAGAAGATGACATTAAGATCTATGGTGATGCTCATGATCTGACTATGGGTCCTTGATCGTTAGACATGGTGCGGTGACTGAAAGCTGAGTCTGTCTGCAGATGCCTTTGAACAAGTGACCACAGAGCTTTTGTGCTAGGACGAGCAGTCGGAGAATCAGGTAACCTCGCTGGGGTTTCCGCTCCCTGAAGGATACCATCAACTCTAAGAACTCGATTTCTCCAACCTGATGATACTCAGGTGGCCAAAGTATGGCTTCTAGTTCCCCTGGTGGCCCCCATTTCTCACCCTCTGCCCACCCAACACACAGCTGTACTGGCGTCTTCGAGCAGCCAGCAGCCCCTGCACTGTCACTTTATGGGAGAGGGCTCCTGCCCGAGTCCGGCTTGCTGTCTTCCCGTGCTGTGAGCAGGGCTTTTTCTTCTTTCCTTACATCACTGCTGTATAATTAATTGTCTCAAAACTCTTTCTTCTACTTCAGGGACTATTTTCAGCAAAAGATCTTTTTTTTTTTTCTTTCACAGTTTCTTTGTTTTGTTTCCAAAATAATTGAGTTACGGCTAAATTAATAAGGCGTGATCATGTCGTGACACTCACAGACTCCCATCTTCTCATGGGAAACACATGTGTGACGCAAGCCAGGCATGAGGGGCAGTGAGAACAGGCAGGGCAAGCGAGTTCTAGAAGGCTGCTGCATGTTACAGCCACTTATCTGAGATTGGGAAAGCCAGCAAAAGCAGCCTTTGGGCATCTGCCCCAAAGAGCCCCCCATGGCAGGGAAGGACAGTAGTGGAGAGAAGTGGAAAGATGGAGTTTACAAGGCAAGCTGGCTTTGCTGGGGATCCCAGCGTTGGATGCTCAGTGCAGTTCAGATTTCAACCTCTGAGCTGCCACAGTCTGTGACCATCCTGCTTGTAGTCTGGCTAGAACTGAACTCTGAAAAACAGCATTCCTCCAACCAAAGAAGACTTGTTTTTTGTTTTGTTTTTTTTTTTTTCAGGATGCTGGGAGGGGGCAGGGTGCCTCTCGTGCCTTTACTTGGCAGTCTACTTGGAAGTAATGGTGAGTGCCTTTCACCCTAGTCAGATCTGTAAAGGCTAAATGGAGAGGAGGGAAACTTTAGCCTGTTTAAAAGAAACTCGGTCCATATGTGGGCGCCTGACGAGACCCAGGGTGTGCTGGAGATTAAAAAAATGTGGTGATCACACTTTGTTTGGGTCAGGGAAGGCAGGGAGTAGAAGGGAACTGGGTAATTCTTTTAGCAAGTAAAGGCATAGATCTGAGAGATGTTCTGTAAACACAGTTTTACAAGCAGCATACTGAAGTGACTCATTTGTAAGTGAGAAGCCTAGCTGACCAAGGTTCTGTTATAGGTAACCCCTTATCTTACAACCTGGGGTACTGATTGCCAGCAATTGCCAGGGCCCAACAGAATGACTGAGAGGCTCAGCTGAGAAAGGGTCAAGGGGTCGAAACTGGGTGCAGAGAGGGGCTGGTGGGTAAGCTGTATTGTAGCACATACCAGCAGGCAGAGTGAGGGGAAGGAAGTTTGGAGCCCACAGTAAATGTTAAACAACTGGTTCTCAAGAAGGAGAGGAAAGGATCCTAATTTGTAGCATTCGATGAGTGCTATGGTGTGATTTCCCCACCAGGGCCAGTTGGAAGCTATCCATGTGACTTCCCTGAACATGACCTTGACAAAGGATGGATATTATTGGTTCCTGGAGCCAGAGGGAGCTGGCTCAGCACATATATGGGATAGGCATCCTCCTGATTGAAGGGACAAACCAAAGGCAGTTGAGGATGAAGCCCTCAAGGGCCCAGCCAGCAGGTGGAGAGCGGCTCGGCTGTGGAGCAGCGGCCACCACTCCCTCCTTGCACTGGAGCAGGACAGGCCTCCGGTAGCTTTGTTCCAGGCCCTTGCAGAGAGTTTTCGTGGATTGTGGGGGAATGCCAGTTTTTCTCAGATTGTTGGTAACACGGCAGGTTTCTAGAACAATCACATTCAGGAAGGGCTTATTTGCAAGTCACGGTGTACATGCACGATGCCAGGCATGGCAGCTCTTTTGGAGGAATTGGTCCCTAGAAGCAGATACATTAGCAAGTAATGATTGTGACAGAGACTGGGTACACAGATGGAGGCTGTGTTGGCAGCATCATGGGCTCATTATCGGGATGGATTAGGGAGCTCACCGCATACACACTGGGAAAGCAGACAGGACTGACGGTAGGTCACTGTGTCACCAATACCAGATGCCAACCACTGTTCATGGCTGAATGTAAGAATCTACATGGGGGGTGGGGGGGCTGGAGAGATAGCCTAGGGGTTAAGAGCACCAACTGCTCTTGCAGAGGACCCGGGTTCGATCCCCAGCACCCACATGGTGGCTGAAAACCGTCTTTAACTCCAGTTCCAGGGGAATCCGACGCCCTCTTCTGACCTCTGAGGCATTGCATGACACGGGTGCACAAATCTACATGCAGACAATACATTCATACACATATGAAAATAAAAAAAAAAGAATCTACATGGGGTCTCTTACAAGATGAGCCTAGGCCTGAGGAGACACAGCACTCCAGGTCTGGCTAACTATACTTGCTGTGGTGTGGCCTTGCACAAGTTTCTTAATCTCCCTTTATAAGCTAGGCCCTTGGGTGACCTTGGTGAGGGCTAGTGACCACCTCCTTATAGCATCTCTCACATGTGCTTTTGGAGCAACAGCTGGGCTCTTAACACCATAGGATGAGCCAAAGCCTGGGGTTACACCAGAGTGACCTGTGTCTGCTCATAGGCAGTATGACTTCATGGTGCTTAAAACCTGTTCTGGATTCACTAGCTTCATGCATCTAATCAGGTGACTGGATCTGGTGGTCTCTAAGGGTCATTTCTAGTAAATCATAATAGCAAGGGTGACCACACAGCTAGCTTGCTGTGACAGTCCTGGGTGACACCTGCCATTCTGCTACAGTTATAATATCCTACTTACTAGCCAAAGCGTCTCTGTGGGATAGTAGTGTGTCTGTCACCTTCAACAGCTAACCGCTCCTCTCTGTCTGTCTGTCTGTCTTTTGCTTGCTCACTCACTCTCACTCTTGCTCTCTCTCCTCTATGTGGAGCAGGTGTGTGCACCTATTCATGTGGCGGCCAGAGTGGGACTTTGGGTGTCTTCTTCTCTTCCCTCGTGTTCCACTTTATTTCCTTGGGATGGGATCTGAACTGGAAGCCTGCTGATCTGGCTGGGCTGACTGACCAGCCTGTGTATGTCTGCCTCTGCCTCTCCACCCCCAGTGCTGGCATTATGAGTACACTCAGCTTTTTACACCAGTGCTAGGAATTCAAACTCGAGTCCTAGTGCTTGCAGAGCACTCAGCCATCTCCCCAGCCCCTAGCTAACCTTTTTGATTGTGCTTTATAAATATGACCTCATGCTGTTTTAGCCCATGGAGATGTAAGACAAGATAGCTTCAGGTCACACTGTCAGTGCAGATGCTCAGACCCAATCTGAGTCCAATCTCTCATCTCTCAGCCTCTGGCTCCACTGCCTTTTGGAAATTAGTCCTGTGGCTTAGAAGATGTTTCTAGAAACAAGTTTGACAAAAGCTCAGCAGATAAGATTGGTTATTGCCAATAAACTAAGAACAGTATTCATTAGGCCAGAGCCAGGGTGCGTGCCAGCAGGCTCACGTGCTCAGGTGCCCACATGCACAGGAGGTGTTAGGCATCGAGGAGGGCGTTCAGCTAAGGGACTTTAGCCTTTTCAGCTTGGCACTCTGGGGAGGCCACATCATCTGAAACATTAGCTTGAGTGAAGCACCAATTAAGTAGGTGTGCTGGGTGTGGGACTTGTTTCAACTTGATAATTGCTCTTCATCCTGTGCAGATGTGGGTCAGATTCCCAGAGATGCCCGACCCTGATGCAAAAAAAAACCAAAAACCCCCCCAAAAAAACCCTGGGCAGATCTATGAGAGCCTTAAAGAGACGTACAAAAAAAAAAAAAAAAAAAAAAAGAGAGAGAAAGGAAAAAAAAAAAGAAAAAAAAAGAGATGGTACAGTTTTTCTAAATTCAACTGCTTTCCTTGAATCAGAGACTGAGGTAAGGAAAAAATAAAGGTGTAGATAAAGAAAAAAGGTGGGGGCTCCATTGTCCATGGCTGTTAGAGGAACACCTCAACATTTCAGAATTATTCTGGACACCAATTTCTCTTTTTGCTTTCCTGTCCTTTCTTTTGTTTGCTCGTGTGTGTTTATATATGTGTTTCTGCTTGTGTGTGTGCATGCTCACGGAGGCCAGAGGTCACCTTGGCTGTCATTCTTCAGGCACTGACTACCTTGTTTTTTGAGTTAGGCTCTCTCGCTGACCTGGCAAGGCTGACCAGGAAACCCAAGAGACTTGCATGTCTCTGTCTCCCTAGTGCCAGAATTACAAATGGGCATTGTAGCACCTGGGTTCTTTCCTATGGGTTCTGGGGGATCAAACTCAGGTTCTTTTTTTTTTTTCCGGTCTTTTCCAGACAGGGTTTCCCTGTAGCCCCAGCTGTCCTGGAACTCACTCTGTAGACCAGGCTGGCCTTGAACTCACAAAGATCCACCTGCCTCTGCCTACTGAGTGCTAGGATTAAAGGCGTGCACCACCACTCCTAGCTCGAACTCAGGTTCTTAAGTCTGCAAGGCAAACACTTTACTAACTGAGCCATCTCCTCAACCCTCCAGATACCAACTTTGACTTGTTCTTCTACAAGG
The DNA here is from genome assembly GCA_009823505.1 of Rhizomys pruinosus. Taxonomy (NCBI): domain Eukaryota; kingdom Metazoa; phylum Chordata; class Mammalia; order Rodentia; family Spalacidae; genus Rhizomys; species Rhizomys pruinosus. The sequence goes on along the minus strand of VZQC01011034.1, from coordinate 3,578,332 downwards.
TTTCCTTCTCCATGACCCTCAATCAAATTCCCTCAAACTTCAACTAGGGTTTTGGTTTGCCTATGTCATGTCCAGGTACCCTCTTCAAGGCTTCTTAATATGACATGGTCAGAGCATTCACAATGTTTGTCTCTTCTGCTTTGTACCAGGACATTGCAAGGGGAGTCGGACAAGTGATGTTGGCTTTATGGATGGATGGGGGCATCAGGCCTGGGAGGATGGGTGTTTGTTCAGTACAGAACTGGGCTTGAATGTGTCGCTGGGTCCCAAGTGTGTGTACTTCCTGTGGCACTTGGAATATGGAGCTGGGTACAGGTTTCAAAGACTTTGGCATGAAGAAATGGGTTCAAAATGGTTTTACCTACTGTGGTGCACACACGCAGGCTGGGTGCATAGCTGTGTCTCATAAACTCGGGTCCTGTCAACCTCAAGCTCAAGTGCCATAGAGAACAAGTTTTCTGTGTCTACCAAAGAACATACACACTGGAAGACACCAGCTTTAATGGTAGAGGCAGATTTATTTGCTTAAGTCTCCTGGGAGCCTGATACCCTGGAGCTCTGTTGCAGCTCCTGTGTGGGTTAGGGTATGCAGGGTAGATCTACCAGATGCCTGTGGGCCTGAGGCCTCTGCAATCTTCTGCAATCAAGTCTTTGCAGGCCCTGACCTCAGCCTCCCTTAGGTGCCGTCTATGAGGAAAGAGACCGTTATCTGGGTTTGTTAAGGAACATTCAGTTCTCTGGCCCTGTGCTATGCATGGCCTCCGGATCCTCAACAGCTCTGCATTTCTATTTACTTATTTTTATTTTATGTGTATGAGCGTTATGCCTGCATGTATGTAAGTGCACCCACATTGTGCATTCAAGTGTACCTGCAGAGGGCAGCACACTCAGAAGATAGACAAGAGTATTGGATCACCTGAAACTGGAGTTACAGACAGCTGTTAGCTGCCATGTGAGTGCTGGGATTTGAACCTGGGTCCTCTGTAAAAAGAGTCAGTGCTCTTACCCATTGAGCCATCTCTCCAGCCCCCAACAGCTCTATGTTTTTACAAGGTCTCCAAGTGACCTGTGTCACATGGTCTGCAAGTAGATACCTGCTTTAGGGCCCACCTGCAGAAAGTCAGAAGCCAAGTCTGAGACAGGTAAATCCAACCTGCATCATATTCCTTTCACATTTGTACTGTTGTGGTCTTAAATTTCCTTTATCTACTTTCTTAGGATTTCTCTTTTCCAGAATGTAAACTGTATGGCTACGAGATGGCTTTTTCCATTGCTAGGTATTTTAGCACCTTACTCCAACAGGCTATATACGAGATAAATGTTCAAAATATCAAACTGCGGGCTGGAGAGATGGCTCAGCAGTTAAGATTGCTGACTGCTCTTGCAGAGGACCTGGGTTCAATTCCCAGCACCCACATGGCGGCTAAGAACCATCTTTAACTCCAGTTCCAGGGGAATCTAACACCCTCTTATGGCCTCCGTGGCATTGCACTACACAGGTGCACCAACCTACATGCATATAGTCACTCATACTCATAAAAAATAATAAAATAAATTGAAAAACTTAAAAAAATATCAAACTGCAAAAAATAATGTTAGGAGGCTGGCTGGTGGAGCAGATGAAGGAGTGAATGACCGTGAAATAAGAAAGAAATGAAGATGGAGAATGTGAAGAAGGAAGAGGCAGGCGAGCTGGCTGACAAGTTGGCCATTCTTTTTCTTTATTTTAAATTGTTTTTACGTGTATGAGTGTATTGCCCGCATGTGTGTAACTGCACCCGTGTTGTACAATTCCTGCATAGATTAGAAGAGGACATTGGATCCCCTGGAACTGGAGTTGTGGACAGTTGTTAGCCATCATGTGGGTGCTGAGAATTGAGCAACAGTCCTTTACAAGAGCAGTCAGTGCTCTTAACCACTGAGCCATATTCCCAGGCCCAGGATATCCTTTTTAAACAGGACAGCCCCTTGTGAGCCTACGGTTGCTATTCATGGAAATGTGCCGAGAGGTTGTTGGAAGAAGTCTTCAATCACCTGTGTACTATAATTGTCATGCTGATTTTAGCAGTAATCCTACACCATAACCTAACTTAGATGATATATGTGTAACTGGTGTTCAATGTCCTGGAGTTTCAGGTCAAGGGGGACTGACATGCCCAGTCAGGTAAAGAGCTTCCTTTGGGGTCATTCTTGTGTTAGCGCTGCAACTGCATTTACCTACATCTTTTGTTTGGACCTTTGCTATGTATCTTTAGAACATACTACAAAGACTCCTCTGCCTCTGCAGGTCCAGGAGGGAGCTCAATGATCCAACAGAGTGAGGCTCAAGACACTGATATCCCTCCACAGAACAGCCCTCCAGAGATGGGGCCAGGAGCTTGAGCCCTTCCAACAACCCTGCCTGGCCAACCCCAATGAGCGTCTATTATTACGATTAGTGTGTGTGTGTGTGTGTGTGTGTGTGTGTGTGTGTGTATACCACAGTATACATATGGAGAACAGCTTTACAGCGTCCTGTCTTGTACCTATGTGTAACAGGAATCTATCTCGGGTTGTCAGTCTTGGCGTCAGGCATTTTACCAGCCAAGCCGTCATCTCACTGGCTGATTCACTTTTCAGTAAGAAACCTGGTACAGCGGGGCATCAAGCCCTCCTCTCACGTGTCCCCTCCTCTCGCATGCCCCTGTTCACACGTATAATTGCTTGTTCAACTGTGTTCCCACCTCACTGCACACTTCCAAATGACAGGGCCATCTTGCTCACGTTTGCTGCTAAGTGGAGCAGGTTGAGTGAATAAATAAACAAGCCTACGATTCAGTGGACCGTGTCTGAAGTTTCTTGGTTATTTGTTGTAGGTTTGTCTATGTAGTATCTCCATTTCAAGTCAAAAGTCTAGCCCACACTTCGATGTGGGAACCAACTGTCTTGTTTGATTTAAATGATTTTAAATTTGCCTTGAGAAAACTTCACAAAGGAAGATAGAAAAATATGTGGCAGATTGGCAAGATGGCTCAGTGGGTAATGGTGCCTGTTACCAAGCCTGACGACCTGAGTTCCATTCCTGGGACTCACCTGGTGAAAGAAGAGCCAATTCCCACATGTTATCCTCTGACTTCCACATGTGTGCAGTGGCACTCGCACACACACACACACACACACACACACACACAAACACACATACATAAAGAAATGCAACTTAAAAATCTGAAAACTATGCAGCAACTGCTGCCAGGTCACAGGTTCAGGGCAGTGGGAAGCAGAGGTGTGGGAAGGCTGTCCCTGTGCAGGCTGCTTAGCTGCAGGCGATGGCTTCACCTTCCGGTGCTCTGGAATTGCCGCGGGGGGAGGGGGGGGGATATTCATTTTCTGGAGATCAGCATTGCTTTCCCTGTCTCTCTCTGGGGAGGCATTTAAAGCAATTTCTGACACCCCTCCCTCCCCAGCTTGCCCAGGAATTAATAGAACTGGCCTTTGGGGTGTGCACGGAGTCCTAAGGGCCTAGCTCAGAGATCCCTGCTGTGTCGAAGATAAAACATCTGTGGTCTGAGTATGTGAAATCAGGCAGGGGTGGGAAAATGAGTTAAAAAACAGGAGCAAGTGTGAGGCCCTCTTTCCTGAAGGCTCTGTCTGTGGAGCTGTAATTTCTCACATGTGAACGAAGGCCCAGGATTCAGCTCCTCTCTGTTCAGTTTACAGCACTGTCCCTGGTGGAAAGCAGGCGTTGGGGTAGTGTGTTTGGAGTCTGGGATTGAACAAAGCAAAGAGGAAGTGAGTTTCCTAGTCTGATGTCACCAGTAGACCTGAAGTAGGTGTGTGTTTGTAATCAGCGAAGACTTCCTTTTGCGTCAGGAATCTAAAAACTCAAGAGAAGAGAAGGAAAAGATGGCAGGATCTGATCTGTGGGGCTCCAGAATCAGGTCCCCAGCCTGTCTCAGACACTGTTTGAAAGGTTCAAATGTTTCCAGTTTCAAGGACCTTGTGCCTCTACACTGTGGGTCTTCACAGCAGTTATGACTGATTGTCCTTCTGTCCTGCCTCTTGAAAGCCTCAGTTCACAAGCTGGGGTCTTTAGCATTATAAGGACATTCTCCATCCTCCCATGGTGATCTGTGCTGGGGTGTAGACTTGCAATTTCTTGCCATGCCTCCCGTCAGGGGCGAAGACTTGAAGACTTGCTACTCCTTTTGGTCCAAGCCAGCTTCTGACTTGCTTTGCTCAATGAGATGTGACAAAGTGATGTTACATCACTTCTGGGACTGGCCCTTAGAGAAGCGCAGCTTTGAATGGCCCCATTTGGAACCCAGCACCATGCTGTGAGGAGCTCAGTCCTGCAGAGAGACATACAAGGAGAAAGTGGGGCATGTCTTCTGTTCGGAGCATGGGCTGGCAGCCATGGGAGCTTCGAGATGAATGCAACCCTTGGGGCTGCCACCCTAGAGCAGGAGAACCACCCTGCTGAGCCCAGCCAATGTCAGGGCTATGTGATAGTGTGTGTTGCATTTTGAATCATTTATTATACTGAGAAACCCAGACATAGATTTGCTAATAAGATTCCTGAAGACACATTCTCCTCATCTGTTATAAAGTCTTGTGTGTGGTCAGGATGTGAAGTTTCAATGTGCACCGGACCAGGTTGGTGACTTCTTCAACATCAGAGCTAAAGGAGTCCTTGCAGACCACCTTATCGTCCTCTCATTTCACAAGTGACCTTCCTCTTCTCAATGTCACATGGCCACCCTGTCCTCACTCTGACAGGGAGGAGCCTTTCTTTCTCTGGGAGATCTTTTCAAGCCATATTTGTAATCTGGATTACAGAGCAGGGTATGTAGCTTAGTGTTTGGTAGAGTTCTTGTATAAGAAAGACTGTTGGTTTGGCCTGGAGAGATGGCTCAGTGGTTAAGAGTGCTTACTGCTGCTCTTCCAGAGGACCCAAGTTTAGTTCCCAGCATTCATATCACAACTGCCTGTAACTCCAGCTCCAGAGGATCCAATGCCCTCTTCTGGCCTCTGCAGGCACCTGCACTTGTGCACATACTAACAGACACACACACACACATAATAATAATAATAATAATAATAATAATAATAATAATAGAAGGAAGGAAGGGAGGGAGGAAAAGAAAGACCCTTGGTTCAATCCCTAACACCTCAGGAAAGCAGTGAGTTTCTTATGGATTATGTCCTCTGCACATCTCACTCCGACCCCCAGCCTGTCAACAACATCTGCAGGTTTTTCAAAGTCCAATATCGGTTCAAATGGCTTCAAAATGCACAAGATTGTCTTCTAGTCTTTGTAAGGAAGTAAAACCTAGGCAGTTTAGAAAGACCGTCCATGCAGAAATCGTATCTAGACTCTGGATCCCTTTTTTTTGTCATCAATTAGGTAAGTCCTTGGCCAAACCCCTGAGACTGCCTGAGCCTCCATCTCCTAAGGTTGGCCTCTATGTCCTTGGACTTTAACCTCTTAAAAGCAGCCACTGTGTTGTGCAGCACAGTGTGACCAATGGGCACCAAGAAGAAGGCCTATTGCGGTGTGGCCTGTCAGTGAATGAATGAATGAATGAATGGCCCATTGTAGGTCTCCTATGGTCCCCATGGGAAAGTACTGTGTGACTGGAGCACATGCTTCTTTTTTTTTTCTTTTCTTTTTTCTTTTTGGTCTTTTTGAGACAGGGTCTTCCTTTAGTCCCTGGAGCTCAATCTGTAGACCAGGCTGGCCTTGAACTCATAGAGATCTGCCTGCCTCTGCCTTCTGAGTGCTGGTCCCACCACCTTAGGTCAAGAGAAGAAGAGGAGAGGTCTCCTGGTGCCCTGTTCTGTCTTGACATGGTGCAGCTAAAATTCCTCCAGAGCAATGGGTGAGGGTTTACTTACAGGAGTGTGGGTGCTCCCTGCCTGTCGCCATGCTCGAAAGTCTTCATCCAAGCATGGATGGTCCTATACAACACATGGAGAAGTGAGAGAGCCTGTAACTAACATGGCTTGCCTGATCTCCCCAGTTCAGGCCAATCTGAGGCCACCGCTGCTGGGCCAACTCCTGGAGCAGTTGAATATCACCTGCCTGTACCCCAGAAAAAAGCCTGTGCTGTATTAGAAAGATCTGTTGCTTGGGCTCCCCTTACCTCCCACCCCCTACTACAGCCTAACAGGAAACATTTCCTCAGAGCAGAACTTCTCCACACAGGCCTGTAGGAGGAATCCATAAATGAGGTTTATTAACTAGCTGAAAGGCGAGTAGCTGAGGCGGGGCTGGGGTGCGAGGAAGATTCAGTCAAACATCACCACATTTGTTTATTTTTTTTTTAAGTTTCTGAGCGAATGTATATTTCTGCATGTTTAGAGATTGGCAGCCCTGGAAAATGAAGTTTATTTATCCATCAGATACACATCACATAAACAGCTGCAAACGGCTTCGCCTCCCATGTGGTGCAGTGTGCAGCTCTGACCTGCTGTAACCGAGTGGCAGCTGCCCTCCTCAGCCAGGCCTCAGAATGAGGGGCACGAGGTGAAAAGCCTGCTTCTAACAATGGGTAGATTTAAGACCAGGCTTCTACTTGGTGGTTTCTAGAATCTTCTCCGGAAGCCTGGCGTCATCGCATTGACTGGTTCATTTAGCAAACCATGATTGTCCCATGTTGAGAAGCCCCTGGGAGACCCTCCTCTTCTAGAGAAAGGCCATACCCCAGGGGAGGCCTGCCTTTCTCTTCTGTTCCCCCAGAAGCCACAGCTGTCCCCGATCATCCTCCAGCTCTGCCCCATGTGAGCCTGGGGAAGCGAGCTTAAGGGCGCTTCCGGAAATGAGGAAGGTCAGGATGCTGAAGTGTTTGGAAGTCATTCTTTGCTCTCCACCAAACTCTGCTGTGGCTAGGGACCACTCTGCATCTGCACGTGTTCTGATTTATTAAATGTGGATGTCCTGAAAACACTGAGCGAGGTCCCTAGACTGCTGAAGGGAAGTGATGTAGCACCTCTCCCTCCTCAACAGCTTAGACCAATATAAAGTCAGTAAATGAACAAGGGTGGAGGACCAACTAAAAGCCAAAGAATTAGGGCTCCTTTCAACCTTCTCTGAATCTCCTTTGTGCTCTATGGTTAAGGGGCTGGAGGTATGGCCCAATTGGTAAAGTGCTTGCCTTTCATGCATGGGTTCCATCCCCAGGACTATGCAAACCAAGTGTGGTGGCACATGCCTATAATCCTAGCCTCGGGCTAGAGATCGGAAGATCAGGAGTTCCAAATCATTTTCTGCCTACATAGCTAGTTTGGGGCTAGCCCTGGCTACAAGAGCTTGACTCAAAACACCAAGGCTAACCTTGGCAAAAGGATTTGGATCTTGTTTTTCTTTCTAGGAAGAGAAGGTCAGGTTTACAGGATGGATGGCTGTTGGACCAGGATAAGCACAGGGGTGATTTCTTACCTGAAACTTACTCTTTGGAACTCTGCAGACCTTGGAACATAAATTTTCTGTATCTTCATCCCCTGGAGAAGTGGCGTCTGAACAGATTGGCTCTTTCTCTAGCCAGCCACATACGAGGATGGTGTCAGGGCCAGCTACTTGATTCAGCCTGACCTGCCAAGGGAAGTTAGGTGTGGACACACAGTGGGGGTGGGGGTGGGGATGTCAGGTGACAGGACAGTAGAGGCAACAGCTGAAGGGCCCCAAGCCCAGGCCAGGGAGTGTTCAAGTCTGCCTGGGGTGACCAAGGATGGCTGGCCACATTCAGGCACTAGAAGAGGAGAGGAGTTTCCTGTGGGCATCAGAGAGCCCTCAGCCCTGCAGACATCATTATTAGGGACTTCCAGCCTCCAGAACCAAGAGACATAAAGCTCTTATTTAGAGGCTTGGGTTTTGCTACTTTGTTACAGCGGCCTCAGGAAAAGAATAGTCTCGTTCTCTCCAAAGCAAGGTCAGTTCTTCTGTCTTTGTGGAAGACAGAACAAAGTTGAATCCCTTGAATCTGGTAAAAATGATGTTACAGACAGGAAGGGAATTAAAGTTCCTTAAACTACAGAGAATGGGCCATCTATACTCATTATTTTTCTGTTGCTTTGATAAAATACCATGGCCAAGGCAACTAAGGAAGAGTTTGAGTTTATGGTTCCAGAGGGATTAGACACCATAATGGTGGGCGAGGCAGGGCAGCAGAGGCCTCGGAGCAGAAAGAGGACTGCTTACCTCTTTAGCCAGGTACAGGTAGCAGAGAACGACTGGAAATCTGGCCTAAGAACTCCCTAAGACCACCGCTCCCCACCCCCCGCCCCTGTGACACACTTCCTCCAGCATGGCCACATCTCCTTAAACCTCCCCAAACAGCCCCACAAAATGGGGGTGAAATGTCTGAATACTTGAAGCCTATGGGGGACCTTCTCATTCCAACCACATCATCTAGCCAAGCATGCGAGCGCTTCAAAGGAGGCAGCTTGTTCCAGCTGGAGCAGAAGAGACGCAAGGCAGTGTGTTCTGGAGCGACTTGGTACTGCCCGAGAGGGACTTGCGAATCACATTGGCTTTGAAAATAGAGAGAGGAGCTGAGGCAGGCTCCCTCCTGAAAGCATGGGGAACCAGCCCTGAGATCCAGAGCGTGGGAATGGAAGCCAGCTGATGTCCTTCGTGAACATGGAGGCAGCTTCTCGACCAGAACATTTGTGAGCAGCCAAGCTCATCTGACTTCTGGCCTGTGGACCTATGAGAGCATGCTAATGTGGTTTTAAGTCTGTAAATTCATGCTAACTCCTTACAACAGCAAGAGGACTCCACAAGTCACCTACAGAACAGGCACAGCAATGGGAGCACACCATGGGGAGCCCAAGTCAGACTAAAGCCAAAGACCTGGAGACATAGCTCTCTACAGCTAAGGAACTTGTGGCCAAGATGAGCACTCGGTAAACCGAAGACGAGTAGCCCTGGGTATGCTACTGGTTGTACTGTTAGTTTTTGTCAACTTGACACAAATTAGTATGGCCTGGTAAGAAGACACCTCAGTTGAGCTTCCTCCATCAGACTGGCCTAGGGACATGTCTGTGGGGGCATTTTCTTGATTTCTAAATGCTAATTGATGTGGGAGGGCCCAGTCCACTGTGGCCATTGCTATCCCTGGGCAGGTGGGTCTGGGCTGTGTATGAGAGGTGGCTGAGCAGGCTAGAGCAAGCAAGACAGTAAGCAGCATTCCTCCATGGTCTCTGCTTCAAGTGTCTGCCTTGGCTTCCCTTGACAATAGACTGTAACGTGTAAGCCAACATAAACCCTTTCCTTCCCAGGCTTCTTTTGGGCATGGTGTTTATCACAGCAATAGAGAATCAGACTAGGACAGTATAAGAGAGAGTTGGCAGAGAAGAAAGATGGAACAGGCAGGGGGTCAGGGGTTCATCACTGGTGGGGCCATGGGAGTGCTGGGATCAGCAGCCTTCAGCGGAAAGCAGACTCTGACGACCAGAGCCAGTAGCAGGGCTTTTTTTGAAAAAGAGCCAGAAAAGGGAGCTGGGAGCAAGGTAGATTTATACCAGCACTTCCTTCCTCTGCCTCCATGTTGGACAAGGGCTCCATTTTGTCCTCAAGGGATGGTACAGATGGGGTACAACTACAGAGCCCAAGAGGGCTGCCCTCGTAAGCTCTGCTACATCCTGCTTAGCTGTCCAGCTAACCCTAGCCCCAGGAAACCAAAGATACATCATTCTTGGAGCATATGGCCCGTGGGTGCTGGGGAATGCACAGGTTTCTTCCTGAGAGCGTTTGCTCTCTGTGCTCTTGGAGAAACTGATGCCTTAAGGTTGGGGTTCCATAAAGGCTATGGTAGCGGTAGGAACGGCTAGACATTCACATGTACACTTGGACACCAGCTTTCCTTTTGTTTTTTTGGTCTTTTTGAGACAAGGTCTCCCTGTGGCCCCAGCTGTCCTGGAACTCACTTTGTAGACCAGGCTGGCCTTGAACTCACAAAGATCCGCCTGCCTCTGCCTCCCTCCCGAGTGCTAGGACTAAAGGCGTGCGCCACCAAGCCCAGTGGCCACCAGCTTTTCTAATGGTGCAGGCCCAGCCAGCTCACTTCCAAGCAGTGGCCCAGGAAACAAACTCCAAGGAAGACATTATGGAGTTTCTTGCCCGGACACTCTCCCATGTTAACAAAGTTCTGCCTACAGAAGTCCAGGACAGAACAGGCTGTTAGTGGCCTGTTTCCCTTGGACTTGGCCCAGCCAGTGTACCCACAAGACTGGCTTCTAGCCAGCATGGGGCTGTCATGCTGGAGTGCACAGCACTCACTTAAGTCTGAATTTCAAATAGTTGATATTGATGAATGTTTTAATGTATGTACTATTCTTGCAGTCTTTGGTTTTTTTTAAAATTTTATTTATTTTATGTGTATGAATGTACTGTCTGCATGTAGGTTTGTGCACCCGTGTCGTGCAATGCCGCGGAGGTCAGACGAAGGCGTTGGATTCCCCTGGAACTGGAGTTTTCCTGGAATTGGAGTTACGGATGGTTCTCAGCCGCCATGTGGGTGCTGGGGATCGAACCCGGGTCCTCTGCAAGAGTGGTCTTGCACTCTTTGTATGCTGGACAGCTTTGGTTGTTAACTTGACATACCTGGGAACAGGGAGTTGCAGTTGGGGGATCTGCTCCATTGGATTGGCCTGTGGATAAGTCTTGTAGGTCTTTTCTTAATTCTGATTGATGTGGGAGGGCCCAGATCACTGGGGTGCTCTGGGCAGTGCCACCCCTGGGCAGGTGGTCCTGGGCAGTATAAGAAAGCAGGCCGAGGGCTGGAGAGATGGCTCAGCGGTTGAGAGCACCGGCTGCTTTTACAGAGGACCCGGGTTCGGTTCCCAGCACCCACATGGTGGCTAGGAACCATCTTTAACTCCAGTTCTGGGGGAATCTGACACCCTCTTCTGACCTCCGCAGTATTGCACAACAGGGGTGCACCTACTTTCGTGCCGACAGTACACTCATACACATAAAATAATAAATAAAAAATTTTTAAAAAAGAAAGCAGGCTGAGCACAGGCCAGAGAAGCAAGCAAGCAAGCAGCGCTCCTCCATGGTCTGTGCTTCAGTTCCTGCCTTCAGGTTCCTGCTTGAGTTCCTGCCCTGACTTCCCTCAGTGAAGGTAAAATAAATCCCTTCCTCCCCAAGTTGGCTTTGGTCAGAATAGTTTATCACAACAACAGGAAACCTAACTAATGCAGTTTGCTAGTGTAATACTGGGGACACATAATAAAAAAAAATGGATTTAACAAGGCGTCCTGTATCATTGGCTGGATTTGACAAGCAGCATCCTCAGAGTTTTGGGGTGATATTTCATTTGGAGGAAATACACAAACAGTACTCTGTACTGTTTTGGAGAACACATAGGGATTTTTATGAAGAAAACAAATGGAGTCTTTTCCTTTTGAGAACTTAAGAGATAACTTTAGTTGAAAAAAAAAAAAAAAAAGAAATAGATGGCTCTGCTGACTGTCAGATTAGCTAAGGCCGGGATGACTTTATGAACCTTGTTGAGAGTCCATTAGAAGAAAGCAGGAGGCCTCTGCTTCCTACTGGTGAAGGTGAATCTTGAAGATGTTATATCTAATAATCATGGTTCCCAAATAAGAATATGGGGGCTTCGGAGGTCCAAATAACTTGCCTATCCCATAGCAGAGAGAAGCTGCAGGAGGTGAGGGCGGGGTTGGGAGGTCCTAATGGCTCTAGTCTGGAAATAACAGGAGAACCAGGGCTCAAGCACACCCTTAACCAGTGTTTTCAACCCTCACAGACTCTGTGAAGTAGTGTTGCATTTTTTGTCCTTTGCTCTCTGTGGGGGACTTGTTCCACAACCTCCTTTGGACACCCAAATCTATGCGTGCCGAAGTCCTCTATCTGGACTGGCACAGTATTTACATATAAAATACCACACCCTCTAGTGAAGTATAAATAACCTCTAAATTACTTGTAATACCTAATATGATATGAATGTGTTATAAATAGTTGCTCTACTGTGCTACTCAGAAAATGACACAAGCATATAAAGCCTGCACGTGTTCAATGCAAATGCAATTTTTTCCAATTATTTTCCTCAGTTGGTTGAATCTATGGACACAGGATCTGAGGGTTTGGAGATAAGTACGTGAAGACATAAAGCGGGACTCCATACTCCATGTTCATGAAAGGCATTGGTCAGCCAAGGATGCAGCCTACAGACCCACAGCCATGTCCAAAGCCAGCTCCTCCCCAAGAGTGTGCACTTGGAAAGCCTCCTAATGCCATGTGAACTGAGTTTGTTACCAGGCACTCACAAAGTGCTACCTCACAGGGTTCCTCTGCTTGAAAAGGCCGGTCAAAAGTGTATGATAAGGGGCTAGAGAGACAGTTCAGCAGTTAAGAGCACTGGCTGCTCTTGCAGAGGACCTGGATTCCATTCCCAGCACCCACATGGTGACCAAGAACCATTCATAACTCCAGTTGCAGGGGATCTGACTCCCTCTTCTGGCCTCCTCAGGCACTGCCTACACACACGGTACAATTATATACAAGGAGACAAAACATACAATACATATAAAATATACGTATTAATACAATACATATAAAATATACATATAAATATAATACATATAAACATGCAATATACATACACTACAAATCAATGCTTTTTAAAAAAGGACATGATAAGCTAACACTGGCTAGGACATAGTAAAATGGATTAGAGTAACAGGTTGGAGGAACCACTCTAAATGTGAATGGGACCATGCAACAGGCTGGGGTAATGGGCTGACTGAAAAAAGAAAGCAAGCTCTCTGACTCCTGACTGTACTTGTGATGTGACCATCTGTCTCATGCTCTTATCACCAAGATGTCCCTGAAATAGATGATGGACTGTCCCTTAAAACAGGAGCCAAATAAACCTTCCTTCTTAAGCTGCTTTTGCCAGGTATTTAAAAAAAATAATATTTTGTAGCTAGATATAGTGGCGCCCGCCTTTAATCCTAGCACTTGGGAGGCAGAGGCAGGCGGATCTTTGTGAGTTCAAGACCAGCCTCGTCTACAGAGCAAATTCCAGGACAGCTGGGACTACAGGGAGACCCTGTCTCGAAAAGACCGAAAAAAAAAATATTTTGAATGAATTCTTTAAGAATGTTATGGCATTTATTATTATTAACTATTATTATTATTATTTTGGCCTTTTCAAGACAGGGTCTCCTGTAGCCCCCAGCTGGCCTGGAACTCACTATGCAGACCAGGCTGTCCGTGAACTCACAGTGATCCACCTGCCTCTGCCTCCCAAGTTCTGGGATTAAAGGCATGTGCCACTACGCCTGACATATGTCATGTATTTTGCTTCTTTCAGATTCACCCCATCTTCCTACTGCTTCCCCAACTTTGTGTCTCCCTTTTTTCTTTTAAGCCCATGGAATTCATTTTGTGTTGTACAAATATTCTTTTTTTTTTTTTTTTAATGTTTTTTGGTCTGCCTCTGCCTCCCAAGTGCTAGGATTAAAGGCATGCACCACCACGCCTGGCTGTACAAATATTCTTAGTCCATCCCCTTGAGCACTGTCAACTGACTGGGGGTCACATCCCTAATTCCCTCTCCCAGGAGCTATCAATTGCCAACAGTTCCTCAGCAGGGGGTGGGACTTGGTCTGGGTTGAGCTTGCACAAGTCCTGTGTGTGCTGTCATGAAGGCTGTGAGTTCCCATGTGCAACTGCTCCATTGTGCCCAGAAAACATTGTTTTGCTGTACTCATCTGCTATCTCTGGGTCTTACAATCTTTCTGTTCCTCTTCTTGGATCCCCGAGCCTTATGGAGAGGGAGACTGATATAGATAGCCCATTTAGGGCTATTTAAAAAAATATTGTATTTATTTTAATTTTTTTATTTATTATTTTTAATATTTATTTATTTATTTATTTATTTATTTATTTATTTATTTATTTTTGGTCTTTTCGAGACAGGGTCTCCCTGAAGCACCAGCTGTCCTGGAACTCACTCTGTAGACCAGGTTGGCCTTGAACTCACAAAGATCTGCCTGCCTCTGCCTCCCAAGTGCTATGATTAAAGGCGTGCGCCACCATGCCCTGCTATTATTTTTATTTTTTGTGTATGAGTGGATTGCCTGCACTTAAGCCCACTGAAGTCAGAAGCGGGTATCAGATCCCCTGGAACTGAAGTTATGGAAGGCTGTTAGCTGCCACGTGGGTGCTGGGAATCAAACTCCTGTCCTTTGCAAGAGCAGCCAGTGCTATTTACTGATCCCTATTTAAGGCTATTTTATCACAGCAAGGAAACAAGTAATACAGTTAGATTCTAGGGTAGGAAGGTCCCAGGACGGACCTGACTGGCCTTGGTGGAAGGAAGTGGGGGTCCTTAGGCTTAGAGGCCAGTGCCCAGGTAGACCAACCAAGTGCTAAAGTAACTAGCTGAAGGCGAGGCTGCAGAGGCTGTTCTGGACCTTGTTCAACCAGGTGGGGAGATGGGGCCATAACCTGAAAACGTGGAGCAGCGTCCCTGGGGCCAAGCGGACAGAGAAGCCTGAGGTAGTGACACCCCCTTTGACGCCACTTCACATTCTTGGAGGAAGCCCAGCTCCAGCCATCCAGGGAGAAGACATTCCATCCCAGGCTGGGTTTGGGCGGGCACCTGGATTCTAGCTGCAGACACGCCTCGCAAAGCAGGAGCCACTGGAGGCAGCCCAGAGAAAAAGCAGGAGCCACTGGAGGCAGCCTAGAGAAGTGAAGGCACTCCCACCGCCCTGGAAGCCCTCTCTGACACCCTGGTCGGAGCAGGATACAACCTCCAGCCTGCCCTCCTTTCCTCTGCCCGCGCGCCCGCCCGCGGCCACACGGGGGCGCTGGCGCTCGCTGTGAGCTGTCTCCGGGTGCAGAGCCTGGAGAACAAAGAGCCCCGAGGCCAGAGGAGGCCACCTGGGCCCACCTGCCTCCCCCGCCCAGGCCCCGGCTTCGCGAAGTTAATTTTTGCTTACTGCTTTTCTTAGAAATCTGTTAAAGAAATCTCTCCCTCCTTGATGGCCTTTCTCCCCACCCTGGGGCCAAAATATTAGAGCTCTGGGACTCTAAAAAGGTTACCGAGTTTGTGGTTTTATGAGGCGTTCTGCTCTATATTCTCTGTCTCCTTCCTCGAGTTTACCAGGATCCTGGCAGCAGCATGTTCCTCCCCTTTGGTTTATTAAAGGGAACTTCTTTATACAATTGCACAAAGTAGACACACACCCTCGAGAAACAGAATAACAAAAACGCCAAAAACGTCAGAAAAGGAGTCATGCACTGTGAAACTGGGTCATTGCATGCAAGAGGAACAGCACACAGCTCAGTCCCGATTGCCCTAAAAAATGGCTTTTACTTCCTAATTTCCTGGTAGACCTCATTGTGTGTAAAACCCCGTGGAAACACGCTTTCCAGGCGCCTTATGAGGAAACGCGAAGAGACTAAGCTTCAATCACCATCAATCAGCAAGTATCTATTTGCTGTTAAATACAAGTGCAGCTCACCAAACTGCCCCAACATGCCAGGCCGGGCCAGGCCCTGGGAACCCAGAGGTGGAGAGGCTGTGCCTCCCTAGGAGCCGTTTCTACTGAACCCCTTTTCCCCAACTGTCATGCAAGGTCCATTTCTGCTGGACTTGCCCAGAGGGGATGACCATCCTTGGCCCACAAGCCTTTCTCCATAGGGGCTCACGTTGCAGAGTAACCAGCTGCGAGTTTCTGAGGATTTGGTGGAGCAGTGCTCCTTAGAGGAGGGGCCTGTAGAAAGTCCCTCTGAGATGGAGGGTCCATCCAAGGGGGCCCCAAGATTCAAAGGGGATACTGTGGGCATAACCACATTCATGGGGTTATATTTTCTGAACAAAACCTACCAGGTGCATCTCCCATGATGTTCTCATGCTAAGCAGCAGAGTTCTTTCTCCAAGGCCTATTAGCAAGCAATGCAAGATGCCCACAGCCAGGGCATGGGACAGTCCAGATGGGCTCGCTGGGGAAAGGACAACTCCTGAGGGCCTCCAGGAGGAGGAGGTGGCGAGCAGAGGTGTTTGTCAGTACACTCTGGCGCAGTATTTGTTGTGATAACAGCTTCTCACATCTGCTCCCTTCACCAGGCAGCTCAAGCCACACCAGGCTCTTAAAATGTGACTAGCCTCTGCTGAGTTGGAGCACACAGCTCCAGGCGGCCAACTGACAGAGAGGAAATGGGTACAGCCACACCCACACTTCTCTGCAGTCTGCTTGGGGGTAGCGTAGGGTGGGGTTTTGTGGCCGTGGAAGCAGTCCCGATTCGTGCCGAAGGTGGGGATGATGGAAGCTCGCAGCCAAGAAATGACATGCCATAAGTTGCTCTTAAATAGCAATGGGCCAGGATTAGAGGACCTTTCCGGTAGAGGCTTGTTACCCTTAACGGACATCAACAGCAGTGTTCTGTGCTGAGATCTCACAGTTCTCCAAAGCAGATACTGAGTTCCTGTAACACAGGATGCACTTTAGAACCAGGTAAATGAAAACCTCTCTGCTCCTTCGGATCTTGAGGTGGAGGCTGGGGATGTTCAGAGACCTGTCAGAGATCAGAGTGCTTATCCTGTAGGTTAGGAGGGGAATGTCTTGATTATGTAATGGTGAGAGGTCCAGGGTGGCGCTGAGCACCTTTCAGTGATTCTCAGCATCAGAGACCTTTTGATAACGGTGGGATGAAAATCCAAGTGAGAGGTGCCTGGACTACTTGCCAGCCACCAAGAGATTTAGGGGATTGTAGCCACCACACGTAGTTGCTTTGGCCAACCAGTTATTAGCCAAATCGGTTTCCCTTCTTTTCTTCAGACTAGGGGATACCAGGAGCCGAAGGCAAGAACTCATCCCTGCCCGAAGTGCACACGGAGAAGGGGGCGGTGTTGAGAGTGGAGCCCATGCCAGCCTTCCCTGGGAGTCGCCTCTACTTTTTTATTATAAAATTGTTTTAAGTCCTCGGAAAAGCTGGGAGAATGATGCAAGGCGATGTGGTTGAGTGAGAAGACACGCATTTTATCAGCTTCCATTGATCTGTGTGTTTGGATCCTTTCTTCCTTTGGAACCAAACATATCCTCTAGTGTGAAAATTGCTGTCCTCTCAGCTCCACAGTCACCTCTCTCAACATCCCCCTACCCCAGGAAACCCTGAATAGGAGCCACAGGTACTTACCAATACCTATGTACCAGGGCGCTCAGGCACCGAGGCACCTTCCTGGGACTGTGTTCACTGCAATCCATGATGCCGCCACCAGCGGGCTGGTCGCAGGTGGTTTCTCATCAGGGTTTTCTGCTTGGACTGGGAAGATGTGTCAGCCATGGTGGCTTCAGATTACCTCAATGGGGTCCATACTAAGCGCTGCAGCTCTTCTGAGGGGCTCGTAGTCGGAGAGCAGCCTCATCATTATTATTAATAATCCGATGATCCTAGGGCAGTGCTAGCAGGGTCAAGGCTATTCTCCGAGTCACATGATCCCCTCAGCCATCCTGGGAGGTGGGAACAGTAACCTGTAGGATGGTGGGTGATTACCACAGAATGCACACAGCCCCTCCATGTGCCCACATGTCTGAAAACCCTGAGAAGTACTCTGCTGTGTCTTTTGCACCCTTGTCCGTACATTCTTTTTGGAATCCCATGAACCAGCTGTGACAGAAAGCCATTGTTTGTTTCCTACAGAGTACAAAGATGGCTCAGTGGTCAAAGCATTGGCTGCTCTTCCAGAGGACCCAGGTTTGATTCCCAGAACCTACGTGGAGGCTAACAAGCACCTGTAACTCCAGTTCCAGGGAATCTGATGCCCCCTTCTGACCTCTTCAGGGACTGCACGACATGGGTGCACTTAAATGCAGGCAATACACTCATACACATAATTTTTTTTTTTTTAAAGAGTCAAAGAACAGAGTAATTAGCTCCAGTTAACACAGCTCCAGGACTTAGCTGCAAAGTGAGAGGCTTCCATAGGCTTCGCTCTCAAGGAGCAGATTCCCTTGACTTCAAAGTGAGGTAGCTCTCTCTGAAGGAATTTCTTTTTTCCATTCCGGGTCCTCATGTAGCCCAGGCTGTCCTCCTGCTCACACTAAGTGGGACTGTCCCTGAACTCCTGATCCTTCTGCCTCTACCCCTGAATACTGGAATTACAGATGTGAGTCACCACATCTGGCTCCTAGAAGACTTCTGTCCCCAGAGAAGCAGGTCCATTTCTAAATTTAGAATCATGGGTGATGTTCAGTCCAGGCAGGATCAATGATTTTGCCTTAGTGAAATGCTAAGAGCTGATGGTGGAGCTTTGAGCAATCACGTTCCTGCCTCACCCTGGAGCAAATTGCCTGGCTGTAATGCTGGACCATGGGCTTGAACTTCTTCCTAGCCCTGGACTTTATAGAGATGTCACTTCAAAGACTAAAACCCGTAGCTTTGCTTGCAGCCAGGCCCACACTGGTGGGGCTAGAGAGTCCCTTACATGCCACACAGCCTTTATATTCCCCCAACTTTCCCATACGGTCAAGGAAACACATAGCCCATTAAAAAAAAAAAAGAAGAAGAAATTCTTAAAAGAAAACTTGCAGAGAGAGGCCCAGGAGCCCAGCCCTTCCTTTTTCCTTCCACAGCTAATGGGCTGGCTGTGCAATTTGTTTCTTGAAATGTATAGGTTATCTGAGTGCTAGTGTCCTTATTTCTTTCTCCCTTTCTATTGATGTATCATTACTAGAGTGGGGTTGGGGGGAGAAGGGCATCTTGAGGCCTTTTGAAAAACAGAAGGGTGAGTACTCAAGAGATTTTGTAAAAGGGGAGAACCGGGAAGAAAGGAGCCCAGTAGGGGGCGGAGGGTGGAGAATGTGGCCTTGTCTGGCGCTCCTTTCAGCTGAGACCTGCAGATGACGATCCTCCTTCAGTTCAAACTGTCACCTTTAGTTCTTGCTGGCTTTTCTGCCCTCACCCCCAGAACCTCAACAGATTGGGGCTTATTTACCTATTCACACTGGGCCGTGGAAACTCATTAATAGGCTTATTAGCAACACCATTCACGGGAGGCCTTTGACAAAAGGGGTTCCAGCCACTTGAAGAGGGGAGAGAGAGAAAAAAAAATCTTGCAAAGAGATTATTTTCTCATTCAGAAGCCTGGCTGGGGTACAGGCTTTCCTGGACCCACGAGATCACTTGAAGTCTAAATATGAAGAAAAATTGATTTTTTTTCCCTCAGAATTCCGAACATGATTTTGTTTTCCCTCCCTTTTTGCATATTTTGAAATGGAAGAGTTTGCTACTGTGGACTTGTGGGCTTTGCTCATTTGAAAAAGGGAACACTCTTTGGCAATCAGGGGCTTTGGATGGATGGCTATCTTTTCATCCCCATAAAGAACAAATTCCAAATACCGCCTCTGATGTTAAAAAAGGTGTTCTTGTTGGAAGCGGAAGTCCTTCCTTCCATAAAACTATGGATGAATGGGGGATAGGGACAGCAGCTTCCTCGGCCATTAATTTATGTGAGAATGTCTTAACCTCTTTTTCAATGGTTAGTGGACCCACTGCAGGATGGGAAAAAGCTCTGTCCCTGAGATGCTGAGTTTCCCATCCGTGGGGAGCATAAAGATAGAATGCCTACTTGGAGCAGGACAGCACTCAGCAGCCTCTTTGTGACCGGAGGTGAATGGTGGCTCAGTGTCACCTGGCTGAGGTGTCCTGACCCAGGTCAGAGGACCCACACAAAGCACACCCCTTTCCACTAAGCATATAAACAGATCATTTTGCTTGAGAACCAAGCTATTATTTTAGTCGTCGAATTTCCAAACTAGAATTTCATAGCTGTTTGCCCGAGGCATTGAAAATGGATTTGTTACTCCTGGCTTTTAAGTAATTTGCATAAAATTTTCTAGGCAGTGTTGTGTAAAAATGGGGAATACACCAGTTAATGTCACCAAGTGGGAGGTGTTAGGCACAAATCCACTTTTCCAGGTAGAATTTATGTCTGGCTTTGTTTACCTTCAGGCCCTTGAAGGAGCGATCAGCAGACTTTTCTGGATTTAGTGACCTTCTTAAAAAAAAAAAAGGCCGGGTGTGGTGACGCACACCTTTAATCCTAGCACTTGGGAGGCAGAGGCAGGTGGATCTTTGTGAGTTTAAGGCCAGCCTGGTCTACAGAGTGAGTTCCAGGACAGCTGAGGCTGCAGGGAGACCCTGTCTCGAAAAGAAAAAAAAAAAAAAAAAGCCTGGTGTTGTGGCACACACCTTTTTTCAAGGGTTTTTTAAAATTAATTAATTAATTAATTAATTAATTTACTTTTTGTATTTTCAAGACAGGGTCTCCCTTTAAGTCCCATCTGGCCTGGAGCTCACTCTGTAGAACAAGCTGGCCTTGAACTCACAGAGATACACCTGCCTCTGCCTCCCGAGTGCTAGGATTAAAGGTGTGTGCCACCAAGCCCGGCTTCAAAAGTTATTTTTTAATTGATACACATACAGAAATAAATAAAATTTTTAAAAATTTTATCATTTTTTTCAATGTGTATGAGTGTTTTGCCTACTGTATGTAAGTGCACCATGCGTGTGCAGTGCCCACAGAGGTCAAAAGAGGGCGTAACATCCTGTGGAACCAGAGTTATAGACAATTCTTAGCTACCATGTGGGTGATGAGGACTATACTGGTCCTCTGCAAGAGCAGTCAGTGTTTTTAACCACTGATCCATCATCTCTCCAGCCCCATAATGAAAATAAAAAAATATTTATTTTTATTTTATGTGTTTGAATTTAGTATTGCCTGTATGTGTCTAAGTGCACCCATGTCATGCAGTGCCTGTGGAGGTCAGAAGAGGGAGACAGATCCACTGGAACTGGAGTTACAGGTGGTTATTAGCCTCCATGGGTGCTAGGATTTGAACCCAGGTCCTCTGCAAGAGCAGTCAGTGGTCTTAACTGCTGGGCTATCTCACCAGCCTCCCAAAATGAAGATTTTTAAAGTTATTTATTTAGAGAAAGTGTAGCTAAGTAGTCCAGGCTGGCTTTGAACTTCGTAGGCCTGGCTGGCCCTACTGCCTAGGTTTCTGAAGTGTTGGGATTACAATATATATGGCCCTACATTTAAGAACTACTGAGCTGGGCCCAGTGGCGCATGCCTTTAATCCCAGCACCCCGGAGGCAGAGGCAGGTGGATCTTTTCCAGTTCAAGGCTAGCCTGGATACTTAGTGAGTTCCAGGGCACCTGGGGCTACAAGGAGACCCTGTCTCAAAATGACCACTCCCCCCCAAAAACGAAACACACAAAAAAACTGTTCGGGGACTGGATGAAAAGGGAAAGTATATTGAAAGACAAATTATCCCAAAATGGGTCAGTAATAAAGGCAAATGGAAGAAGCTAATAGTTACAGGCAAGTACTCTACCACTGTGCTATACTTCCAACCTGTCTCTAGAGTCTTTGGGATCTTTCTTTCTCTCTCTTCTTTCTTTCTTTCTTTCTTTCTTTCTTTCTTTCTTTCTTTCTTTCTTTCTTTCTTTCTTTCTTTCTTTCTTTCTTTCTCTTTGTTTTCTTTCTTTCTCTCTCTCTCTTTCTCTCTCTTTCTTTCCCCTTCCTTCCTTCCTTCCTTCCTTCCTTCCTTCCTTCCTTCCCTTTCTCTTTCTTTCTACCTCTTGAGTGTTGGATTTTTTTTTCAAGGTTCGTTTTTATATTTAAATTGTGAGTGTGTGTGTGTGTCCCCACTTGAGTGCAGGCGCCTAAGGAGCACAGGCATCAAGATCTCCCAGGAGCTGGAGTTACAGAGGTTGTGGGGTGCGGGATGAGAGTGCTGGGAACTTAACCCAGGTCTCCTGGAAGAGCAGTACGCACTCTTAACTGCCGAGCTGACTATCAAGACTTCTTTTGGACTTCTGAATTGCTATTATTAAACAACTATCCAATGTTGCCTTTTTTTCCGAAGAAAGCCTCATTCAAAGAGTCAGTAGCTTGTGCGACCCTGGACAAATAATAATACTTAACCTCTCTGGTCTCAGTTCCTTATCAGAATCTGGGAACATTACTCTGCAGGGTAGCCTTGCAGATTAAGTAGAATTGCTGTTCACAGTGCCCAGTCCCCAGGGCCTCCACAAACACTCGGTCCCCATCCCCCTCTTTTATTTTGTAGGACAAGAAACAAACATTCCAGCGTGTTTTCTTGTTCAAAAGCATCAGTGGCTCGCAGTGTCTCACCCCAGTACTCTCTAGACGCATTTTAAGGTCTCCTAAAGGTGCACAGCATTCAGTCACGTTTCCTAACCCGTCCTGAAACCACCTAAGGCATCCACTCCATGAGCCGAGGCTGGCCTGGGAGGGAGGCGGCGGCTACGGCGGCGGCCCGGGGCGCACGCTCCGCAGTCCGGAGCCGTCTTGGCACTGCTGCCTCTACCGTGGCGGGGACCCTTGCCTGCCCGGCCGGCTGGTGTCTCTCGGCGGCTCCGAGGCGTCGAGAGCTGCGCACGGCGCTGATTGGCAGAGCGGGCGCCGCCGTCCAGGAAACGGCTCGGGTTTCAGCGGGGGCGTGACCCTCGGGAGGCGGCGGCGGCGGCGGCGCGGGCTGCGCGGGGAGAGCGCCGGGGAGGCGAGAGGCGGCGGCGGGCGCGGAGCGGGCGGACGGACGATCGCGCGCGGCCCCACGAGCTCGGGCGCCGCGGCTGCCTGCGCGTCCCTGGCCCGGCGCGGCGGCTGCTCTCCGGGCTGGCGGGGGCCGGGCGCGAGTCTCCGGGCCTCCGCGTTCCTGCACGCTCCGAGCGGCCGCCGGTCGCCAGCAAAGTTTGGAGGAGGCAACGCCGAGCCCGAGTCCTTTCCTCCACCGGTTCCCCAAATCCGAGGGCAACCCCGGCGTCATGCCGGCGCTCCTCCGCGGCCCGGGGCGCGCGTGAAGCCTCGGAGTCCGGGCGCCGGCCGCCACCCTAGGCGCCACTCTCTCTGGAGATCCCTGCGAGCTGGTCGGCTGCTCCATCCCGACCCACTCCGGGCTCCCGAACTGCGCGGATCGCGGAGGAGCCTTGCCATTCAAGGTAATCGCCGTGCTGCACGCACGCCTCCTGGAGCCTCGCCAGCAGGGAAGGTGGGCGCCGTGAGAACCGGGGACGCTGGACGCACGGTCCCCGGAGGAGGGCGCGGGGCAAGTGGCGTCCCTGCCCTGTTCTGGCTGGATCAGTGATGGGGGAGAAGGGTGCGTGGTGACGGCTGGCTTTTGGGGAGTTCTTCCCTTAAGCACCCCTGATGCTGACATCTGCCTCTGCCGCTGGCTACCACCCCCTCCCTGTCAAACTCCGGCGGACACAGTCCTGCCGCCTGGGCGCGTTCCTCTGAGCTCAGAGCGGGTGCGCTGCGGGGTCGCCTGCCAGTGGCACAGCCCGCAGGCGCGGTCTCGGGAAGGGCATCTTCGGGGTGCCTTGTCCCAGGGCTTGGGGAGCTCTTGCCCAGTGCCATACAGGCCCTTGGAAGTGGGGGGCGGGGGGCTTTTCTCGGGAAGAAGCAGCTGGGGTGTGCCTGCCGATTTTCCTCGGAGGGATGATGGCGAGGTGGCACCTTTGGGGAGGCATTGGCTGGAGCCTCGGATCTGGTGCGGAGAGCCTCTCGCCCGCTGCAGCGGTTGGCGCTGGAGGGAGCGCAGCGCGCCTGGGGCTAGGGGGCGAGCTGGACCGACTTTTCCTAGTTCTCCTGGCTGCTCCGAGTGCAGCCGCTCCGAGATGTCGAAAGCGCAGGCGAGTTCTAACTTGCGCGCTCATTCTTACGCGGCGGGGGGAATCGGCCCTGCGTGGCGCTGGCTTCTACCCTCGCGCCAGGGGGCAGGCGCGGGTGGCCTGTCCCAGGCGCCCTGCCTCCCTGTTCCCCTGCAAGCTGTTCCAAGACCTGCCTTCCCCAACACCCCCTTCAATAAAACCTACTCTTAAAGGCAGACCTGCTTTCAAACTCTGGGCACCCATTATGTGTACGGTGTGAAACGCTATCAACATTTAAAACTCTATTGTCCCCCGGGTCCCAAATCCCTGTAAATCTTCCCCAGGCCTCGACTCATTTTCATCTGAAAAGCCTGTTTAGTTTGAATAGAAAAGCAATCAGGCGCCCCTCTCCCTCTCTCTGGAATGTCAATTAAAATGCAGATTTCTCAGAGCGCCTCAAGAAGGGAGTGAGGGGACTGGGGTAAGAAAACGGGGCTGTCCAGGCTGAGGGTTGAAACGGTAGTCTTGATGTTGAGTACCCC
This sequence comes from Rhizomys pruinosus, assembly GCA_009823505.1. Lineage (NCBI taxonomy): Eukaryota > Metazoa > Chordata > Mammalia > Rodentia > Spalacidae > Rhizomys > Rhizomys pruinosus. The sequence goes on along the minus strand of VZQC01011034.1, from coordinate 3,554,148 downwards.
AACCTGCTTCAAGTGTCCCCAGAACAGCGCAGAGATTATTGTTTGATGGCAGCTTGTGTTTTGGGGGACGAATGTTAAGGAATCTTACATACACCACTAGACTCCAACTAGTGACAACTCCCTTATCCCTCAGCCTGGCTAGAAGCAGGGAAGCCTTGAGCCCGTGTATGGGTCTTCGATTAGGATTAGCCCAATAGCGTTGACTTCTCCCGCGGGAATCCACTAGGGAACAAAATGCCAACTGCGCAGCCTGCGGAGGCATCCCGGGACAGAGAGCCTTTTAGGAAGCAGTCCTGCAGGCTGGCTCTCACTTAGCCTGCCTTCTTTAAGGATGGAGTCTGGGAAGGTCGCGGTAAGGTTTGCGCAGGCCTGGCTAGGGACCACTCACCAGCTAGGCTCCTTGTACTGAGGTGCAATTGGACCACTAGGGCGGGCGGCCGTGAAGAGCCTTCCATCTGACGGAGGGTGAGGACTCCTCCCTTGTAGGCTGAGAAGAGAGTTCCCTTTTCAGGGGGAAAAATAAACACGCTGGGGCTTTCACTGGGGCTCAGCCTCCAGGAAGGATTATGGTATTGAAGGCAGGAAGCTGGGATTGTGGCCGCCAGCAGCATGCTGGGCCTGTGTTCCCAACACCGAGCCTTGGGACCTAATTATCCTGCCTAGGAGGTCGCACTGCACTTTTGTCCACTGTGGTGAGGATCTGTGCAGACCTGCCGCTCTCGGGTCCTAGCCTTACAGAGGTTTGAGGTGGGGGCTGCTCAGTTTCTAGTGTGATTCCGCCCAGGGCACTGCTTCTCCACTTGGAGCTGACGCACTGCTGGGCAGTGACTGGTGGATAACATGGTCTGCTAGGATCTGAGTTTGTTTGTAAAGTTGCTCCAAATTCCCCTGCATTCTGGAAATGCTTAGTAAATCAAAGAGAATGTTTGTGTACTTTCCACCCACACATATGTAGAGATAGATACCGGAATTATCTTTGGAGACTCTTGACTTTAAGAAGAAAGAATTGGTGGGAACTATCCTTCAAGGCATCCCAAAATGCATATGTGAACACACACATTTCTGGGTTTTGCTGTTTTTGGAAGCATCAAAAGCATTTGATTAGACATTTTTGTAGTAAAACTCCCACCCACCCCCCAGTCTTATAAAATGTGGCTCACGGAATCCAAACCTAAAGTTGGTTGCATCCTTTCCTGTGATTTTTTTTTTTTAAATCAGACTCTTTAAAGTTTTGTGCATTTTGACTCAACACACAGTCACTGAACATATCAAACAGACTTAAAAGTTATTTGAACTGTTGTAAGCTTTCCTGGGAAATTCTCTCCAGGAGTAAGTTAAGTACTCCTTATAACTGCTACTTTGGAAGTTTAGCCAATAAGTTAGCCTATTGAAAGTTTTTGGGCCAATCACATACCGAGACAACTTACATATCATCACCATTACTAATAAACTCCTGAATTATTCATCAGGGTTTGCCTCTGCTCCGTTTCTTAACCCCCTTGACATGGGTTGAAGACATTTAGTATGCCTGTGTGCTGTCTGGTAGTGAGTGGAAGGGAATTTAGGCTTTGAATTCCCTGCTGGATCAACTGCCTTGAATGTAACGCAGTTCTCTGTTCATTCTTTGTAAGTTGCTGCTTGGTGAAAGATAGAAATACATGTCTGCATTTGAAAATGAATCCTGACAAGTGTAAACTGGTGGGAATTTTTCGTAGCCTTCCTGGGATTCTTTTGATTCTGCTGGTCTCCTTTCTTCCTGAGAATCACAGTGAAGGGGGCTATGCCCAGCTCCAGCCCAGCTAAAATGTGGTTCACACAGGCGCCTCCACCAGTCAGCTTCTTAGAGCCCAGCTGGAACGAGAGAAGTTAACAAGGCTGGTTGTGCCAAGCTGGGTGTTTTTAACTAGCTTTTGCAGTTGGCCATTGAAGGAAGGAAGGTCAAAGTTACTTCTGTAACCTGGGATCAACAGGAGTGAATGGAAGGGCCCACCGCCTAGCAGAGGTGACTGGGTCCTTTTGTTTACTGTTTTATTTTTATGTTTCTTAAAAGCAAGTTTTTTCAAAGATTAGTGTGAGGCTGGCCTGGTAGAAATACCTGGGAAGTGGAAAGAAAGCTTTGGCTGATAATGAAAAAGAATGTGTTTGCACACATATTGAGAGGTTGAGAAATGGTTTGATCCCATTTAGGTTTAAGTGAGTTGGCCCTGGGGAGATTGTACTGACTCGCTGAATCTCTTTCAGTGGCTGTGGTGGCAGCAGCGGCCTTCAGGAGCAGCAGCAGCAGCAGCAGCAGCAGCAGCAGCAGCAGCAGCCCAGCCGCAGAAGCGCCCTGGCTCCTGAGCCCCCTGTGGGCTGAAGGCTTGCAGGCAGCACATGTGCCCAGGGGACGTGTGCAGATGGGATTACCGTCCACATGGAGATATGGAAGAGGACCTGGGATTGGCACCGTGACCATGGTCAGCTGGGGGCGCTTCATCTGCCTGGTCTTGGTCACCATGGCAACCTTATCCCTGGCCCGGCCCTCCTTCAGTTTAGTTGAGGATACCACGTTAGAGCCAGAAGGTAAGTTCTTTGATGTCACTTTCAGGGTACCAATTTGGTTTGGGGATTTGTCTGTGGGAAGTGGAAAAAGCCTATTTCTGAGTCAGCTGCCCTTGGATTGTAGCAAGGGATATGCCCAGCTCCCCCACAACAGCTTAGAGAGGAGGCTCTTTGCTCCCAGGCACATTCGGAGTGGTTTAGTGTGCTGTGTTCTCTGTGCTGGGTGAGGGAGGCAGCCACAGTTCCCTTTCAGCCAGTGCCCTGCAGCGCCCTGGAGGGGATGCACCTTGGGAACATGACTGGTGACTGTCGTCGGTGGCCTTCTGCAGTGGCGTTCTCGCTAGAGGGAGAGTCTTGCTCACAGTGCAAAGAATTACTGTTTTCTGACTAAAGCAACCTCTAAGGGAAATAGCCAGCCTCTGAAATGCTGATGTTTTATTTTCATTGTTGAAGAGAAAAGAACGTTCTGAAGTTGAACCCCGAGAGCCTTGCCATGTCGGGACTGTTTTTAAGCCATTGTAAATCCCAAGTGCTTAAGCCCTGCGTCACAGAGGGGCAGATTCTATTTTAGGGAGACTCGAAAGTGAGTGTGTCAAAGGGTCTCCCCCAATTTCACAGGGCCCACATTGGTGCTGGGCTTTGGAGACTTGATTTGCCAACGTGAAAGCTGGTTGTGAGAAGGACCCAGGGCTGAAATACTGAGCTGGGTCCTTCAGAGACCTCGTCCTTAGCCAAGCCTCTGCCATCTGTCATCAGGAGGAATATTGGTAGGCCAGTTAGTTTTTGAGTGGTAATCCGAGCGTAACTCGGCAGATCCCAGCACTCGTCACCACTTAATGAACGTGTCTGCTGAGCGCCCACCTGGTGCCGACTGGGCTTCCGAGCCCGACCGGGCCCTGAGTGCTGGTGGTCAGCTGCGAGCGTCTGCAGTAATGCATCTTGGGCCAGGGGCTGGAGAAGCAGTGTGCACACCCAGAGAGGAAGGCAAAGAGGGGCCAGCACTCCGCAGGACCCCCCATTAACACGCTGTGCTGCAGTCTGAGATGGGTCCTGAGTAAGATCTATCTACTCAGGCAGGCACTGCCACCGGCTTTGTGTGAATGAGACTGAGGAACTTTGGGCCACACGCAGGTGTGGGTGTGTTGTAATTACCAGGTGTGACATGGTGGCGCCCAGTATGTCTCCGGAAAGGGAATGTGGTAGGGGTTTGTGTCTGAGGCTTGTTCAACATATGGCCTCTTTTCGGAACCGCCTCTTTGTGACTTATCCTATGACATCAGGGAGTGTGTAATTTGCAGTGGAGATGCAATTTTTTTTTTTTTTTGTCTTTTCGAGACAGGGTCTCCCTGTAGCTCCAGCTGTCCTGGAACTCACTCTGTAGACCAGGCTGGCCTTGAACTCACAAAGATCCGCCTGCCTCTGCCTCCCAAGTGCTAGGATTAAAGGTGTGCGCCACCACACCCACACCCGGCAGTGGTGATGCATTTTTAAAGAGCCTAATGTGAGAGAAAAGGTTCTGGTTTCTGGAAGTCAGGCCTGTACTTCTTTAATTTTGCTAATAATTAAAATGGATGTTCCCCTAATTGCTGGTTTTCCCCTGGGTGTGTAGCTCAGCATGACTAAGGAAGCTGAGCTGAGAGTTCCTATCGAGCAGGCTTCGGGGAACAGTCCAGGTTGGGAAAGAACTGCCATTTTTCATTTGGATTCTCAGGGCCGTGTTACTGTGAGTTGATTTTAGTGCAATCTGTAAAATGTTTCTGGAGTGTCTCCTGGACGGCAGTTAATTATCCAAGGAAGTTTTAAAAGATGCATAGGTGGCTGAAGGAGAAGACAGGTGAGGGGAGAGGAAGGACAGTGCGATGGAATCCCCTCGACGACTCTTTGTCTAAGAATAGATATCCCACAATATGAGCATTGTTGAAAGCAAATCTCCTCACCCAAGGACCTGTCCTGTACTCAGGTCGGGGAGGAGGCCCGTGATGTCACCAACCCTGTGGGGCTTGGTGCATTTTTTCTGGGTTCAGAGTTTCCATGAGGTTTGTATCGAGAGTTTTGGGAGATGCTAACGAAAAATAGAAAAGAAAGAAAAGAAAAAGAAAATGGTTTAAGCAAAACAGGCTTGGGAAAAGCCGAGAAACCTCTGGGCTTCTCTTTCCCCTTCCGCCCTGGAGGGCTCAGTACAATGAGCCTTTGGAATCTCTTTATCTCTATTCAGTCAGTGAACAGTAATGTTTCCCAGATACCCTTTGGTAACCCATCTCAAGAGGTTGTTCAGTGTCCCCAGGACCTAGACCTAAAGAGCAGACAGCACAGCACCTGGCTTCAATGACAGTCGTTATCTCTATCTCCTAGCTCTATAAGCTAGGAACCAGGGTCTGCAATGACAGTCGTTATCTCTATCTATTAGCTCTGTAAGCTAGGAACCAGGGTCCGCCCAGTCCTGGGGCTGTCTGTGCCAGTTGTCGCCAAGAGATGCTTGAAAAGAAAGTTCTTTTGGATGGGTAGCAGCTTTGCTGGCTTCTGCAGGGTCCATACCCCTTGTCTAGTAGGCTGGCAGTGCCATCTGGTTTGAGCCTTAGGGCCAGTTCATCTGTAGAGTTCTGCTTTAGTGTCTGAGGTGATTAGAAGGTAATCACCTCATGTCAAAATAGACATGAGGCTCCAGGTTAGGCTCTGGGGTTCCCTTCCTGCCCTCCAACAGGAAAGCACTCTTGCATGTGCGCCTCTCCAGCAGTTCATGTTTAGTGCTTTGCTTAACACTAAGTTCAGCCTTGACCTCCTGAGGCTGCATCACAGAAGGCCTTGGATTGCTAACTTGGAAGTTCAGAGAAAAATATGATGTTTCCAGAAGTTCCCAGAAGGAGCCTCAGCCCCCACAGGAGAGATAGTAGAGAGCCCCCTTCTTTTCACTCCTGTAGGGAAAGGTTGTGTCCAGTCATGTAGTCCTCATGTAATAAACATACTATCATGTATGTCACCATCTCCCATGATGTCCTCTGCGTCTCTGGACACTTTCTCAAATGGAAGCAGAAGGGTCTTGTCAAGTCAGTTGACCCAAGAAGAAAATAATCCCTAGAAGATTTTAGTCAATATTTCAGAATAGAAATGATGATATAATTTGTCATTCATTACCACAAGGGACAGGTGAAGGGTATAAACAGTCACTGATTCAGACAGGGGTGATCCTCATGTTAAGTACTGTTCTGTTGATGCATATTCTGAATGTTCCCAGTGTGGTAGTCAGCCAGGCTTGATTACAGCGAGGCTGGAACTCTTACTTTCAGAGTTTTCCTGACATTGTCACCTACTCTGGTTAATTAAGTCATTGTTGACATTAAGGGAATCTTTGTTTACACCAGCCCAGTAGGAGCTAAAATGAAAGGGCTTTCCCAACCCCAAACCCTTAATTACTTTCCCACCCTCTCTGAAGTGTCATTCTGTAAAGCAACAACCTGGGGACAAAGTAATTTGCATGTTGAAAAAAATCAATATATTTTGGCAGTCTTCTGGGAGAAGCCAGGGCAATGTGGGCCTGGATCAAGGTGAGACTTTCCAAAGTTCAGTAGCAGAAAAATTGAGTGTGGGGTCTGCATGGAAGCCCCCCTAAGTCAGACTTTTCCCGTGTGGTTTCCTTTGTTAGAATGTATCATACGTGTTCTAAAGGCAGCCTTCTACATTTAATTGCTAGTTAAAAGAAGAGGAAAGAAAAAAACAACATATCTGTATACTGCCAGTGAATGATTTAAAACAAATCTTCTGTTTCATATTATCTGCATTTTCCCCCCTCAATGTGAGTGTTAATATTTAAGAGCTGACTGTAATGTGATAGTTAGCTGAGGAACAAGGACTTATTCTTGGTCAATTAAACCAAATGCAGACATATGCAGTTAAACACACAATGAAGTACACATACTTTATTAGTATATAAGGTATTTCACAATTCATAGACAAAGAACCATGTTTAATATTACTTCTAGAGCAAAATTCTGGCAGGACCAGAGAACTGGCATTTGTATGAATTTCTCTACTGACTTCCTCTGATCTGAATGTGGTGTGTGGTGTGGTGTGTGTGTGTGTGTGCGTGTGTGTGTGTGTGTGTGTGTGTTGCCCATTTATTTTAACCACTAAAAAGACTGAACACATACATATACAAAAACCTCTCTACCATCTAGTACCTAAAGGTCTTTCCAGTTTTTAAACAAGATTTATTATTATTATTAATAATCATTTTGGTCTTTTTGAGACAGGGTCTCCCTATGACCACAGCTGGCCTGGAGCTCACTATGTAGACCAAGCTGGCCTTGAACTCAAAGAGATCCGCCTGCTTCTGCTGGGATTAAAGGCTTGTGTCACCATGCCCAGCTCGAGATCTATTATTTTTAAGTGTGTGTGTGTGTGTGTGTGTGTGTGTGTGTGTGTGTGTGTGCATGTACATGCGCATGTGCGCATGGGTATGTGCACATGAATGCAGATGCCAGTGGAGGCCAGAGGTTTTGAATCCCTCGGAACTGGGAATGGGGTGTCGGAGTGGCTGCTGGGAGGATGAACTCAGGTCCTCTGCAAGAGCCGTCCACGTTGTTAACCACTGAACCATCTCTCCCTAAGACCTTTCCAGTTTTTTCCAGCCCAGTTGAGGGTGAGAATTCAAATAACCAGAGCATTCCAATGTGAGATGTTTCCAATATCAGACTTAACGAATAATTACATGGTTATGAAATAACTGGGGTAGTGTTTAAACAGGAAGGGACTGTGTAATGTTCACATTCTCAGTGAAGTGCATGCACTGGGCCTTTTTCTTGCAGACTGTTGTTTGGCCATTTACTCGCCCAGGGAGATTGTTAAAAGACTACCCACCTCCCAGCCGGGCGTGGTGGTGCACACCTTTAGTCCTAGCACCTGGGAGGCTGAGGCAGGAGGATCTTTGTGAGTTCAAGGCCAGCCTGGTCTACAGAGCGAGTTCCAGGACAACTGGGGCTACAGGGAGAACCTGTCTCCAAAACAAAACAAAACAAAACAAAACAAAAAAAAGACTACCACCTCCCTTCGTCAGGGTCTCTTACTTTTCCATTTCTGCTTGAACTGCTGGGAAGTTTGACCCAGCGGGATGTCTTAGTAAGCATTTCAGCAATTATTTCAGGGGAAGGGGGTGCTGTAGGCTATTATGGGGATCAATCTGGTCTCCCAGATTTCCTATGCAGAAATGTCCTGCAGAGGCTGGAGAGATGGCTCAGTAGGTAAAAGCACTTGCTGCTCTTGCAGAAGACCTGAGTTTGGTTCCCAGCACCCACATGGTGGTTCTCAGTACCCACGTTGGATGGCTGGCAACCACCTGCATGTAACTCCAGTTCCAGGGACACCTGTACTGACATGTCAATACACATAATAAAAATTTTAAATGTCCATGTGTGTATGTATATATGTCCTTGCAATTGAGGGCTAACTGGCTCTATTTGCATAGGTTTGAGGCCCCTCACCTTGCTTTGGGCTCCCTGCTCTGATGTCTTCTCCTGAGTTTCCTTTAACTGCTAGTGACCTTGTTGGAAGCTGCATGGGGCTGACCTTGTGTGAGAGCTGAACTTGCTGCCTTAGCTGAAGAGGGGCTTCAGCTGTGTTTCTGATTTCTTATGTCCGTGATCGCTTTGCCAAAGACCTGGCAGACTGTAAGAGCTCAGTTTGGGCTTGCCCAAGGCTCCCAAACCAGTTTTCAAGCTATGTATAACAGAGTTCTTTTTGGAGGAAAATTGTTCCCTCAAGTTCTCTATTACTGCCTCCCCCCCCCCCCCCTACTTCTTCTGCCTTTAACCCAGATGAACAGATGTATCTGCAGTGACCAGCCAGGTGGCAGTTCTGGCTGAAGATTAGGGACTGGAAAGAAGAAGTAGAGGAAGAGGGGCTCGAGGTCACGTTCTTTAAAAGAGAAGTGTTTGGACAGCCTCCGGACATTTCATTTCGGTGGGTCTTCATGACTAGGAGGTGTCTCTGGAATTCACAGAGGTTGCTCTTTTATACCTTCTGATTTCCTTTCTCTGATCTATCTGTTCCTATCATTTGTTGGTGTTTTTTTTGTAGAGAATGGCAGAAAATTCAAGACCCCCTTAGTGACCAACGCTGTGTAGTAGTCTCTTTTTAATATACAAATAGTAAAAGCTCGATGATACATTTCGTCAAAAATGTACTTAACCACCAGGAAGAACAGAACATGGCCATTCTTTTTTGTTGTTAGATTTTATTTATTTATTTATTTATTTATTTATTTATTTATTTAGTCTTTTTGAGATAGGGTCTCCCTGTAGCCCCAGCTGGCCTGGAACTGGCAGAGATCTGCCTGCCTGTGCCTCCCAAGTGATGGGATTAAAGGTGTGCTTCATAATGCCAGGCTTATTATTTTTATTTTATGTATATGAGCGTATTTCCTGCATGTAGGTAGATGCGCCCATATTGTGCAATGCCCATGGAGGTCAGAAGAGGGCATCAGGTCCTCTGGAATTGGACTTACAGACAGTTGTTAGCTGCCCTGTGGGTAAGAGCAGCAACTGCTGAGCTATCTCTCCAGCCCCCTTGTTGTTAGTGTTTGAGATGAGTGTCTCACTGTGTAAGTCAGGCTGGCCTTCAACTTTCTGTTTTTCTCACTGAACCTCCACAGGCAATAAAACCACAGTCATCATTGATTGAAGAGTTCGTGTCTCAATTTTCAGTCATTTTGGTATTTATAAAACTTGGACTATGATTGAGTTTTAAATGTTGATGCACGTTGTGGACTTTTTTTTTTTTTTTTGTCTTTGAGACAGGGTCTCCCTGTAGCCATAGCTGGCTGGAACTTGCTATGTAGACCAGGCTGTCCCCAGTCTCACAGAGATCTGTCTCTGCCTTCCAAGTGCTGGGATTAAAGGTGTATGCTACCATATTCGGCTTTTTGTGGTCTTTTTTATCATGAAAAAACAAAACAAAAAACAAATCTCAGATTGTTTTTGACTTCACTGAGTACTAAGCTGTCCTATACTCTTTCCTTTAACCTCTTGGCCAACTAAAGAATTGTAAATCCCAACTCATTTCTGAACAGAATGCACACATGTAGAATTTCAGCTTATGGTGAACTTGTTTTATGAAGAGGTTAAAAATAGCTCATAAGGGAAATGCTGGTAGAGTCAGGAATGAGAAGCAGGAGGACATGTTTATTTGTGTAATTTATGTAGCACCTTTCTTTGAAACAACTCAGTCCTGAGCTCTTAACTCAGTAAACTCCATACAAATTCTACAACTGTTTTCTAACCCTGCAACTTCTCTGTTACTACACTTTGAGCTGTTTTTACATATGCAGTTTACTAATAGCACCCCCTCCCCATGGGATCTACTGCTTTAAAAGTATCCAAACATTGAAAATGGCCAGCTTGGGCACCTTGTCTTTGATTGAAACTAGAGATCTTCAGAGAGGCAAGTATAGAGTTTATTGTCTTTGAACACCTTTCAAGTTCACTTTGTCAGTTGACAATAAGATTGCCCTAAAGTCCTGTGGCGCCTCCCAGGTATCTCCTTCCTACCCTGCCCAAATCCTCAGGATTTCCAATAAGATAACACTACTTTCTTAGCTGGTTGTAGTAGGCACACTATTGAATATTTATCTATATATTCTATATAGATAAAGGTTTGGATTTTAAACCACTCAGCTCTTTAAATAGCAAGGCATCCAGATCTAATATCTGACTTAAAAAATGTAAGTAGAAATGAATAAAATTGTTTTGAATAGTATGTGATGTGCTTGCTTTCTTGAGATAAAGAAGGAACTTTAGAGCTGAGTTTGAATCTCTCTAGTATCTGTTTGACCTGGGTCAGGTTAGATAGCCACTCTGGACTGCCTAGATAACATCTATCTGACTGTGCAGATTAAATGCAAATTGTACTGCTCTGCTTCTCTGGAATTCCTGGCTCAGGGTGGATGCCCAGGAAATACTGATTTTTCTCCACCCCACCCCACCCCACTTCCTTGTCAAAGTAAATTTAAAATCAGTATTTCAAAGATGGGTAAGTTGCCTGCCTTATAATCTACAATGATAAATCTTCTGATAAGATGTAGTTACAAACATTTAAATAGAAAATGGTTCTAGGCCTTCATTTGTCTTCTTGGCCTTTTGCAAGTTCCTTGAATTTTATAGTTGTGATCCTCTCCTGCTGCTGCTAGTCCAAGTGGTTCAGGGTGACATTTTTTTCTTGTTGAAGAAAGCTATGCAGTACACATGTCACAAGGTGCACTATATTTTGGCAGAAAAGTTTTCTATTTGAAGTTTCCAAAGGATTAACATAGGCCTGATGAAGGATGGAGGAGAGGCTGTTGCATGTTTGGTTGGGATGTGGAACAGCGTGCTCTCCTCCATCCAGGGCAGAGCGAGGCTGAACCTCCATAGCAGGTGGTGATTATTTTGCTACCTTTGCCTGTAATACCTTCCTCTAGCTGCTGGGCTTCCAGTCTGCATGGAAGGAAGCTGAAGTTGCAGTGGGACCCCAGTGGTAACAGCTAAGCAGTCATTAGGGCGGTCTCCCCTAGGAGGTGATAGCACAGATTGGGGGTGAGGTCATACACCTCAGCTCATTCCTTGAATTAATGATGGTTGCCATGAGGTCATGGTCTTCAGCCCATTCCTTGTGATAATGGTGGTGAGGTGGCGGTGATGGGAACAGCCAGGCATTTATTATGAGCCTGTGGTGTCTCAGATGGTGAGCTGTGTGCTTTGACAGATTACCTCATTCCAACAATCCAGCAGAGTTTAGGGCCCTCAATTGTTGGGTAAAGTAACTGAGACTCTTGGAGAAGTGATTTCAGGAAGACCTCACAAACAGTGAGTGTGCACATAAGCCTTTGGCTGAATCTGTTGGTGGAGGATGGATCTCATGGCCGACTTCTTCCTGAGCAGGAGGATGTTTGGTGGGATACTGGTGAGGTCCTCTTATTCTTCCACTGCACTCCTTTCAACATTAAATTTATTCTTTGTCACATATCGCATCTAATCCTTCAAGCCTTTTGAAGAAGAGTTTCAGGCAATAAAAACATTCTGTTAATTGGGGCTGAAGAGATGGTACAGCAGTTAAGAAGAGCACTGGCTGCTCTTGCAGAGGACCTGGGTTCAGTTCCAGTGTCCACATGGAGCCATGCAACCATCCTTAATTCCACTTTCAGGGGATCTGACACCCTCTTCTGACCTTCATGGGCATTGCATGCATGGGTGCACTTAATGTACATTGAGGCAAAACACTCATTGCATATAAGATAAAAATAAATTTAAAAATTCTAATAAGTGCCGTTCTATGATTCTGCTAGAATGGCCTCTGTGTATAGGGAATTGTCTGTCTATAGGGAATTGGCTGGAAGTCTGTGCCCTCTGCTGCCAGGGGATCAGTGGGAGACTTCACTGGGCCCTGTGACTCAAGCTGAGTCACGGGGCAGGAGTTCAGGAAGGAAGGACCATCTTTCTATTGTCCATTTGCTCCTAGGCCACCCTCAGGTCTCTCTTGTACTGACCACATGCCCGTGATCTTCTGCCCAGTCCTGTCAAATGGTAGGTTGTTTTGGTTGCTGTTCTGATAGCATGCCAAGCTTTTCTTCCCAGCATTCCTAGCAGTAGTTGGTAGGAAATCAAAGCCCATGTGCATAAGACTACCTGGGACTCTTTTAACCTGTGGTTATGAGAATGACAGGTATGGAGACCTTCCCAGTATCACTTCTTTACAGAGAGGAGGAATAAAGCATAGCAACTCCACAGTTCTCTACCTGCTGCCCCTCTCCTCCAAGGAAAAGAGAAAAACTTCCAGGAATGTAAAGTTGGAAGCCAAGGTGTCCATTCTTTCTCCAGCCTTGGCCAAGAAAGTTGTTCCTGGGGGCAGAAGAGGACAGTTCAATTTGGTAGTTTAAAAAAATAATTAAAAATAAATAAGCGGGGCATGGTGGTGCACGCCTTTAATCCTAGCACTTGGGAGGCAGAGGCAGGTGGATCTTTGTGAGTTTAAGGCCAGCCTGATCTACAGAGTGAGTTCCAGGACAGCTGGGGCTACAGGGAGACCCTGTCTCGAAAAGACCAAAATAAATAAATAAATAAATAAATATAAATAAAAAATAAATAAAATAAAAAATATTTTTATTTTACTGTTATTTTTATTTTATGTGTATGAGTGTTTGCCTGAGGTTTGTAAGTACACTGTGTATCCAGTGCGTGCAGAGGCCAGAAGAGGGGTTTCGATCCCCTGGAACTGGAGGTACAGACAGTTGTTAGCTGCCATGTGGGTGCTGGGAACTGAACCCAGGTCCTGTGCAGCAGCCAGTGTTCTTAGCTACTAAGCCATCTCTCTAGCCCCATCAATTTAGTAGATTTTTAAAAAAGTGAACACTGGTCCCAGTCAGGTCAGGTGTGGAGGTGCGTGTCAGTGGTCCAGAAGCAGATCTTTGCACAGTGACTGGGGGCGCCCAGAGGTTGTGGAGAGATCATGCGGAGATGAGGGATCACTGCTGACGGAAGGAGCCACGGCAGCTTTCCCCTATAACCACACAGCACGGGAAGTGATGACTACTTTCAGAGCTTGGTGAAGGCAAGATGCTCTGGATATGTTTTTCAGGTCTCAAGGATTGCTGTGGCTTCTTTGAGTTGACTTATTTGTTCCTCCAAGTTATTGATTGATTGAACCAGGCAGGGTCTCATATTGCTGAGACTGACCTTGAACTTTTTTTTGGTATTTTTGAGACAGGGTCTCCCTTTAGTCCCAGCTGGCCTGGAGCTCGCTCTGTAGACCAAGCTAGCCTTGAACTCATAGAGATCTGCCTGCCTCTGCCTCCCGAGTGCTGGGATTAAAGGCATGCAGCACCACGCCTGGCTGACCTTGAACTTTTGATTCTTCTGTCTCCACCTCCTAAGCTTTGGGATTATAGGCATGCACTGCCATGTTGGGTTCAGGCCTCTGCTATAGAGAGGAGACTCCCTGCCACCCTCACCCATCTAGGGGGTGACTGGTGAGGAGGGCAGGGCGTCACTTGAGCCTTTCACCCCTGGCTTCTTGGTGTCTCTTTCCTGGCTCCTCATCCCTCTGATTGGTGGAGTTTCTGGTCTAGCCATCATGGATACAGAGGGAAGCCGGGCTGTGTTCAGACACATTTGTGACTTTTTCTTCCTGGGTCAGCACAATAGGGTACGCTGTCTATGCATAGGAAGCCACAGTTTTGAGGAGCCTTGCCCATCTCTTCCTAGATTCAGCAGTGAGAGGTACCCACACACCAGGTTTGTCTATTTTCTTCAAACTTTTATCTCTAGGTTTGGGTGTGGTGGCACATGTCTTTAATCCCAGCACTCGGTAGGCAGAGGCAGGCAGATCTCTGTGAGTTCAAGGCCAGCCTGGTATACAGAACGAGCTACAGGCCAGCTGGGACTAAAGGGAAACCTTGTCTCAAAACAAAACAAAACAAAACAAAACAACAAAACAAACTTTAATCTCTAGGTAATTATGAGGGTAGGATATAAGGTAGGAAAAGAAGGTTAACCATGGTAGCACCATCTTCCTAAAATAGTTTGTTTATTATTATATGTATATGAGTGTATTGCCTGCATGTATGTAAGAGCACCCATGTTGTGCAATGCCCAAGAAGGTCAGAAGAGGGCATTTGGATTCCCCTGAATCTGGAGTTACAGATGGTTGTTAGCCGCATGTGGGTGCTGGGAATTGAACCTGGGTCCTCTGCAAGAGTAGCCAGTGCTCTTAACTGCTAGGCCAACTCTCCAGCCCACATTTTGATTTGGAACTTCTTAGGATAGCATTCTGGAGGCAGAGCTTTGCTTTCTCCATCAAAACACTGCAGAAAAGTGACCTCTGTTGCTCTCACCTGCCTCTCTCCATCTTGGGGTGCAAACCCAGCTGGAATGATGTCTTCCCCTACCCCAGGATGATCTCTGCCCTCTCCTGAAGACCACCTTCTCTGTGAGGTCGTTCCCATCTGTTTGCTGACCACTCCTCTAGCCACTGTGCTAGCCCGACCCAGGGCTAGCTGAGCCCCAGCAGCAGGATCAAACCCATTCAAATGAGGAAGGCCATCTGTTTCCCCATCTCCAGCTGCTGGCTCTTCATTTGCAAATGGCTGGGATGCTGCTGAGGGGACTGGGTCAGGGGATACATCTGCAGCCTCTGAACTGGTCTTGGAACCGGGGTCCTGCTGAGAAAAAAAAGCCAAGCCCTTTAAATAAACTTATTGAACAATACCCCCCAAAGGTCTGGAGTAACCCGAAGTCGATGGCAGCTCTGCCCTCTAGGCTAACTCTTAACCTTGCCTTTTGTAGCTGGGCCACTTTAAAAGTATTCTTTTATTCAGAAAGTACTTACCCAGTGAGGGAGGGCCTGCTCTGTGAAGGGGAAAATGTCACGCAGTATTTGGACATCGATCTGCCCTTTAAGAGAATTAGAGGGCAAATATCTCCACTCGAGTGTTTGCCATTTATTGAATATTTATCCCAGTGCCAGGGAGGCAAACTTTGTCATAGCTCAGCTTCCAAGGAACCCCAGGTAACATGAAGTCCGTGCAAGCTTGACATTACATTGGAATATAGTCTGCCTGCTAGTTTGGCCCCCAGAGCACCAGCCAGCTGGCCTGTTGTTGTAAGCAAGCCCTCAAGCTGGGGCTGAAGTAGGCACCATGATTCTTGGGCCATTTTTTTTTTTTTTTTTTTTTTTTTTTTTTTTTTTTTTTTTTTTTTGCCTGTGCTTTGGTATTGGAGAGCTTATTCCCACAATACTGTACGGTTGGGGTAACTTATTATACTGCTGAACCTGCTGGGATCCTTGATTGTAGGGAATTGTACAGGGTGTTACTGTGCATTACTTCTCAGATTTGTTGGGTGGATTAATAACAGGAGGAGTGATTTGTGTTTGTGTGTGAACATGTGTGTGTGGAGGCGAGAGAGCAACCTCATCTGCTCTACCTTGACTTTACAGAAAGGGTCTGTAAAAAGCTCAGTACATAGGCTGAGCTGACTGGCCAGCAGGCCCCAGGGATCACCTCTGTCTCCTCAGTGCTGGGATTACAAGTGTGTGCCATCACAATTAGCTTTTTTCAATGTGGATTCTGGGGATGCAAACTCAGGCTTGCAAGGTAAGCACTTTATGGAACTGAGTGTGTCACCCCAGGCCCCGTAGGTACAGTTTTAACGAGCTACAGGCCTCTTTCCATCCCTGGCTTCTTGAAGCAGGTATTAGATATGGCCTGGATGGCAGGTGCCTCACAAAGGCTTTAGGTGTTTAGTTCCATTTGAGAACATTGCAGGAATCTCTACTTAGGGAAGTACCATATATGAGATGGGACAGGCTTGCTCATTTGAAAGAAAACTCTGGTTTGAAGCCAGAGGAATGCAATGGACGTTCTCCCGGGGCTGGAAGAAAACCCCAGTTTACCCATCTACTGATATCTTAGAATTAGGTTGTGACCCATAAACCTAAGCTGGGGTGGTCCCTTGGCTGGTGCAGGGCTGGAGTTAGGCCACCTGCCTTGCTCTGTGAAGAGTGTTTCCTCTCAGTCAGTGTGCCCCTCACTTTAGGGTGTGTGAGGATTGCCCCAGGAAGCCCCGGGTTCTCTCTTTGCACTGACCTTCGCCAGTAGCCGGCCTTGCTTGTGTCTCAGGGACTGAGGGGCCATTCTAGCTGACCTGGATTATTCCTGACAGAAGCAAGTCTTGACCTTTAGTCCTGTGACAGTGGGTTCCTGGACTAGCATAGCAGCCTCGTCCTCATCTGGGAGCCTATGGGAAATAGAGAATCTCAACCCCTAGCCCAAGCCTGCAGCTGACTCAGTGTTCTTTAGCTGTGGGGCCCAAGAAGGTGGTCCTTATGCACGATTAAAAGTCTGAGATCATTGGTCCCCTTGAAGTCTTCCCAAAAGCTCTCCATTGGGTGGGTGAGGTGAATGTATGTGAATGTAGAACGTGTCTGCGTGTTGGATATCTACATGGATAAATAAACAGAGGCTCTGCTGTCCTGGGGATTGGGAGCCATGACATTGGTTCTAATAGGAATCAGAGGAGAATCTCATAGAGACAACATATGGGGTATTCTTTGAAGGCTGCACAGGAGCCTGTCAGGCAGAGTAGCAGGACAGGGCATACACGAACAGAGGACAATAGTACTCTGGCTAGGCAAGAGACAGGGGGTAGGGTCTGGGACCTGGGGTGACACCTCAGCAAACCTTAAGACTGTGTCCAGATAGTTTAGATACATCCAGTTGAAGTTTTCACTTCCTTCGAGAGCTTCTATCTGCCATTCTGCGATGTGCTGGGTGCAGCTGAGATCTGACAAGGTTCCCGGGACTTTGTTTATGGATCCAGCCTTAGATGGCAAGGTTTCCTTAACAGTGTGTCCCCAGGAGCCCCACAGACCTTAGGAAGCACCTGCTGTCTGTGCAAGTGTGTCTTTAGGAGGCAGGAGGCCCGGGCCTGGCTGGCCAAGCATGTGGACACAAACTCCTCTTTGTGCCTCCGAGCCACGAGTGCTGGGTGCTTTGACATAACTTGTAGTGCCAGTTTCTACTTCCTGGGCGCTAAGGAATCAAATGGCTGAGTTCTTTGGGACATAGTGTCTGAACAAAAGGTTCCATTTTATAGTTCTTGCTCAAGCAAAGCATCCATATCTGGGGGTTGTGTGCCGGCTACACTGATTTGATATTCATGTCTCAGTGGCCCAGTGGGAGTTTCGCTTTTACTAATGTGTGACTGAGTGCATGTTGTGACCAGGAGTGAAGCTGTTTCTGTAACTTGGAGCACTGATCACGGGTCACGATGAGGAGGGGGAGGGGCACAGATGGAACAGGGAGTGTAAACCACTACTTTGGGTCCAAAATTTGGGTGTCTCACTTCCCCAGTGAGTATACTCGTAGGCCCCTTTGCCCTCTCTGCATTTTTATTTTCTCATGGGCCCAGCATAATTTCTTTTAAATGTGGAGGGCTGTTCGCCCTGTTTCTCAAAGACAAACCTAAATTATGAAGGGTGTGCCTAAGTAAGTTATGGGTAATGGTTACCATATTGGAAACATTTACTACTGGCCTTCGGACAGAGCTGTGCGAGCCAGCCTGGAGTTTCTGGGGCTGTCAGGCAACTGAGGTCGAGGTAGCTATTAGCGGGGGTGATGCTGACGTGACACAAGGCGTCTGCAATCCTGACTGTGTTGGGCCTGATGCCCCAGCTATTAGTTACAGGGAGAAAGCCTCACAGCCTGTCTGATTCCCTGCTCTTCCAGCCTTGACGTCTGCCATCCCCACTTTTATGTGATAGTATTTCTTGAGGTTGAGAACTTCCATCTTTGTCCGGCGTGGGTGTTTGCCCCCTCCCCTCTTTAAGAATGAGTTGCACCTATGCCTTATAAGGTGTTAGTTTGATGTCAGGATTTGCTTTTGCCTACAAGTTAGTTCTTGTGAAGGAGAAGCTCTGAAGGCGTGGGAGCAGCTGCAGCCTTTGCGTCTAAGCCAAGGCCACTCGGACCCCCCAGTGAGGGACCCCATTGCCTTTGCGTCTCTGTGCTGAGTTTTTGTGTCAGTTCCACGCTGACCATGTAATACCAAGGAAAAACAAAGCAGAGGCAGACTATTAAATGTCATGGGTTTCTAAAAGCCTAGGCTGGACGTGCCACGTGTCCTCTGCTGGTCTTCCTGGATTCCCTCAATTTGCAGTAGTGTGCAAGGGGTCTGTACTTCATCCTGGTGGCCAGTGAGCACATCTTATGAGGACTCTGTCCTGGCCACCAAAGACCTCTTTATGACCTGGAGGGCAGAGTGGGCTAACCTAGTCCTGCTCACCTGTCATGTGTCTGGTGAGCTGTGACTTTGCAGTGACATTTGGCAGCTTGATCCCCATTTCTCTGTCAAGACTTTTGGCAGTCCCGCCACTGTGGTGTTTATTTGTCTTGTACCAGATGGCAGTGTCTGGGAGGGCACCTGGAGCCCAGGCCATGTTACTGCCCTTGCTCCAGTGCTCCTGCTGGAGGTGGGCTGGGAGGTGGGAACAGTCTAGCCCTGCAGCCCTGCCCCATACGTCTCTACAGGGTCTGCTCTGTAACCACCCCCTTTTTTTCCTTTCATCCTCCTTCCTCTCCTGACTCCTTCCTTCTCTTCCATCTCTCATCTCCCCTCTCTCTTTTTTCCCTCATCTTCTTCTAGAGAAATCTATTCAGATTTCCCTCTTTCTTTTTTCTAAAGGAATGTGTTCGTGATAAGATGCTTAGTGGGCTTCTTTAGGTGCCACCCCGCTGCATCCTTGAAACTGAAATCCTCTAGACATTTGAAGAGGCATCTTCCTTGGGGGCTCCCCAGAAGTGGGTTGTCATGTGAAATGGGGTGTGGTTAGTGGCCCCAGAGGCAGTTTGGCAGAAGCTGTGTCTTCCCTGACGGTGGGAATCTGCCCTGCATACTACAGGAGCGATGATTGGCTAGGGCAGAACTTGGGTTTCCATCTGTTCTCTGTTTGCGCTCGGGCGCCATTTCAGAAACCACACGGGAAAAGTTTATAGGCAAACATTATAAAAAGTGACAGCCTGAAGTGCTGCTGTCGCTGACTTGGCAATGTAAAGCGTTACCTGAAGCAGCTTCCAGACTCTAGCTGTTATGGTGCCTCAAGACTGCCATCCCATTCTGAGTGCTCAGTGACACGCCCCAGTCACAGTCTCTCCTGCCTCTTGCAGGATCCCTTCTAAGGGTGACTTCACACACACAGCAGAGCTCCATCCCCTCTGCTCACTTACTGAAGCAGACACACACCGGTCGTCCCTGGTGCCATCTAGGGGATGTCCTGTACAGAGATCACGCCCTGCCTGTATCTGCAGGATGTGGAGGGCCGGGCAGATTCTGCCTCGGTTTGCCTTTCTGCTGGGTCAGAGGCCCCTCATTTCTAAATTCCTATTGGCTCCCAAGGACTATAGTTTCTAGGATGTCTTGGGAAGAAAGGTTTTTTTTTTGAGACAGGGTCTCACTGCAGCCCTGGCTAGCCTAGAAGTGGCTACATAGACCAGGCTGGCTTGGAATGCACAGAGAACCACCTGCCTCTGCCTCCCCTGAGCTAGGATTAAAGGGGTGTGTCATTACTCTCAGCTATCTTCTTTGTTTGCTTTTTTCTTTGTTTGTTTGTTTTTAGACAGGGTCTTACTACTTCGGTCAGGGTGGTCTTAAACTTACCCTGCAGCCCAGGTAGACCTTGAACTTGTGATCCTTCTCACTCAACCTTCAAACGCTGGGATTAGAGGCATGCACCACCATGCCTCTACATGCTTGGTAGTCTTCCTATTGACTCTGACTAGCTGTGGAAGGACCCACTCTTCATTTTCTGAATATCACAGTGGTCAGCTCACTGAAAAGAAATCTGTCTAATATACAGCAAGCTGCTGGCACGTCTCAGGGATTTAGAACCTGCGGGAGAAGCACAGGTGGAGGCTGCTGCAGAGCCTCTGGCCAGAGCTATGGTTGTAGCACGTACACACAGCTGAGCAGCGCCCTCCCAGAAAGTAAACGTGTCACCTTGTTTGTTCAGACATGTTAGGTAATAGTGACAGAGGACATCTAGCACCCGTGCATGTTTGTCCCAGCTCCCAGGCTTCTTTTTGAGTTTCCATTTATATTATGAAAAGTATTTTAGACCTACTTCTGTCTATGGAAACTTCTAGAAAAGCATTTGGTGAAAAGTGGCTTCTGGAAACCTTTCCCCGTTGGGTCCTGTTGGGTGCAGTAGAGGAGGGAGCTTGGGGGCGGGTACGCCTCGGCACGGTGAACAGTAAGCCATGGCATCGAAAAAGGTAAATCCAGGAAGTGCTGCTATTGCTATAAAGGGGACTGTTTGGAGTTCCCAGGGAGTCCTCTACCCTGTGTCAATTGTCATGATGTACTGAGCAGCTAGGTTGAGTCAGGGTGGGAGGGGCCTGTGTCAGCAGAAGGCCATCTGAGTGGGAAAGACAGGTGGGCTTGGCAGGCACAGTGGCCCGGGTGTCACAGAAGATTGGCATGTTATCTTGGCCCCTGATAGGACAGCGTGAGGTGATTAGAATATAGAATTGTAATATCATAGGGCTTGGAACAAGTGATGTTTGCAGGGGGCTGGCTCTGAGGTCCCCTGAAAGTGTTCAAGCACAGAAGAGAAACAAGCTCTCAAACAAGCAAGTGACCTCCAGGCCCATGCAGGGACAGAGTACCTTCTGCCGAGTGGGTTATTCGGGTTCTGTGTTCTTGGTCTACCCTGTCTCTCACATGGGCTCCATTTACAGGGACCTGCAGGCTGGATCACTGGGGATGCCAGGTGGCCCTGGCTATATGATTGGTTTGCTTTTCCATCCTGCCCTAGCATTGCCCTGTTCGCCCTCCTACCTAGCATGTGCTGGTGCCCACCTAGGACACCCAAGAAGGAGGTGGCATCGATGCTGTTGGTCCTCCAAGTGAGGCCTTTGGGAAATGGCCACATTGGGAGGTCAGGAGGAGGGTGCTTTCTGCATTATCCAACGCAGCCCCTTTGGAGGAGGCTTTGAATGGAATGGCTTGATTTTATGGATAAAGATCTTTGCCTTATTGATGCATTTGCAGAAGATGACATACTGTTCTGGAAGCCAGTCTTCTTTCTGGGAAACTAGACACTTTTCTCCTGGTTTCCCTGGAAATCAGATCCCATTTTTAGTAATCAAGTGGTCCTCATCATCCACTGAGAAGTGAGCCCAGTTGTGTTGTTTGTTTGTTTTTTTTTCTTATCCTCTGAATACAGTGGTGTTTAAAGTCGTGGTGAACACTTTCTGCTTTAGCATAACACTGATGATGACTGTCATCAACTCAGGTATAGTTGGATGATCAAGTTCATATTAGTTGGCTTGTTGGAGTCTCTCACATGTAATGGTTGGGGATTCCTGCATCAGAGCTGTCAGGGTCCCTGTGGCTGGGAGACTATGTAGGGCAGATTTTGCCAGGCATCATGTTTGACCCAGGGCAGTGCCTCTTTACCAAGCGTCCTGTGTGCCCTACCTGAGAGCGCCTCTTCATCCTGTGCCCTTCATGGTACAACTGGAGGTGTTGGCGTAGTGCTGAGTGCAGTGGTCCAGCTACCCCGTCAACCTGATTTCAGCAAGAGTTGGTGTTTCTTCAGTGTTGTGTGGAGGAAGGGATTCTCGGTAGACATGCTTGCCTATGAAAAGAGAAATCACAGGTCTACCTCTGTGTAGTTGCAAGTGCTTTGTGATGGAATTTGAGAACATACATCCTATCGTGTGGAATGGGATGTAACCTTTCCATATCTAGAACCCAAGGTGATGGGGTCCCAGGCTCCTAGTTGTTGCCCTTCCCAGGGATAGAAGCTTTGCTGTTCTGCTCACCTGCCTCCTTGCTCAGTTAATCTTATGGGAATGACTCTGGTACAGAGGAAAGCATATTCTAGAATGTTCCTTTTTCTTTTTTAAAAAAGGGGAGAGCGTGTGTTCTTGGTAGCTTGCTTGGTCATGCAGTGTGACCATGATGCCCACCACTTTATGACCTAGGCTAATCCAGTATAAATTCAGTCTGATACTGTGAGTGCTATTTCAGTAACTGAACACATGGAACCCACACAGCATCTTTTTATTTGTAAAGGGGTTGGATGGGGTAGGCTCCAAGGCCCCATCCTCTTTGGATGTTATATGAAACTAGCTCTAGGGTGTGGGACTACAGTGGTGAATTCCCCCTTTCCAGATTTCTCTTCTCTCTTAAAAAATTATTATTGTGTGTACGATGTGTATGTGTGGGGTCACATGTGCCATTGAGTGTATGTATGTGTATATAGGTCAGAGTGCAATGCCAGTGTGGAGTTGGTTCTCTCTTTTAATCTATATGTGAATTTGAGGCCTCAAACTCAGGTCACCAGGCTTTAGGCAAGTCCGCCTTTACCCACGGAGCCATCTTGCCAGCCCTTTTCCTTCTGTGTTCAGGATGGAATGTTCAAAGTCATTCATTCTGTTAGTCGCTCAGTTCAGCTGCCTCTTGACTTAAACAAGCTTGGAAGACCTAATCTAAGAACCTTCCAACGGAGCTGCCAGTAGCTTTGCAACTTGGCTTTGTGCTTTGCCTGTCAGCCCACATGGCAGCTACTCCTTGGAGGAACCTCCAATCACCTCCTACAAGGGGAGCAGAAAAGCCTTCTGTGATGACAACACTATAAATGTTTTCGGCTTCCAGGCCACAGGATTTCTTGTAACACAAAAGCAGTCCCAGACAATACATGAGTATGGCACTGCTCCAAGAAAGCTTTGTTTACAAAAGCAAGCCACGGCTGGCTTGGCCCTTGGGCCACAGTTTGCCAGTTCCTGCAAATGGTGGAGCCCTCGCCCACCATTTCTGCATTGGCTGCTACCTTGCCACCTTACTCTTGAAACTCCCTCACATACTTCTAAGCCTGCTTTCTGTTGCCTTGACACGGAAGGTCTACCAGGGCAGGGCCTCTTCCTTGTGTGTTATTGCTTTCTGAGCATACAGAACAAAGCTTGGCCTGTGGTAGGTGCTCAATAAACCCTGTGTGAGTGAAAAAAACAAGCTTGGAACTTAACGTGGTTGTTAGTTGGGACTTTCTCCCACCTCCCTTTGGAGGTGGTCAGGAGTGGGAGTGGGAGTGGGGGTGGGGAGGGTGGGTTTCCATATTTAGTTCAACTCTTATTTTCTTCTGAATGTGGGGTTCCCTCTTTGTGTCCATTTACCATCTGTACCCTTCTGGGTAGCTTTGGGAGGGGGGCCCTTGTGTTGGCTGCAGCTGCTGCTGGTGGTAGTGGCATTTCTTGGACCAGGTGTTTATTAAATAGTAGAACTGATACAGGAACTGACTTTATTTCAGCCATGTGGGAGATTTGTTCTTTAGAGCAGGCTCTGGGCAGAATAATTGCCTTGTGAAGCTACTGCCCAGATCTGGAACTTTCCCAGCTCAGGGAAGGAAGCTTTGTATTTTCCAGGCCTAGAACTCCAAGCATTCAGAGCTCTTGCTGGGGGATGAAGGCTCATTCCATGGACTCTTGTGGACAGTCCTGGCCCACAGCTCAGCTATTTTCCTTAAAGACCCATGGCTTCTTCTCGCTTCTTTTTGGAGAAGTTGTGCATTAGATCTTCTATCCTCCTGTCCTGCCTCTTTGGAGACTGTGTGATGCTCAATATGGCGCCTTCTCTGTGTGTATCATGAGAGTCCTTGGGGTGGAGGTGGAACACAAGACCTATCAGAGCTGAGTCCTCCATCTGGGAGTTGAAGGTCCCCTCAGTCAGTCTAGACATTCATGGGGGAATATGTCCATTCAAGGAGTAGAATATGCATTTGGGTGGGAGAGAGACCCCTTCATTTCTGGCCAGGTGAGTGATGATGAGGGCCATGTTTGATCTGGGCATCAAAAGATGAGTTGAGCTGAATGGGGGGGGGATGGGGAGGAAATTGTGTTATAAAGGACAGGAGGGCTGAGGATGCTGAGGAGGCCAGGGACCCTGGGGCGTGCGGTGGGTTGTGGGCAGGATGGATCTGACTTTGCTAGTGGTATGAGGACTGGTCAGTGTAGGCACCGTCCTTATGCAGTCTGCTGATGCAGTACAGGCCTCTCAGAGATCTTTTTCCTCTGATGTTGAAGACTTCCAGACATCTGTCATTTCTGAGGAAGGCAGCATGTTCTAGCTCAACCAGCACAGAGCTAAGTATCCCAATCAGCATAGTACTGATCCAACCCTTAGAGCTCATGAAAATGAGCAAGCTAACAGTTGCCGCTGGCCATGTGGCCAAGACTTTTATAGAGGGGTCCATTTGCCCTTGAATTTGAGAAATTTCATATTGAGAAGCTTGGTTTTGTAATAACAGGCCAAATGTAACACGAATAAGTGGATAAGCAAAACTGTGAGAGGTGTAAGTGTGTGTGTGTGTGTGTGTGTGTGTGTGTGTGTGTGTGACATAGCCATTTGAATGGCTAGGTTGGCATCAACCTAAAGATCCTCGTGTGGATTTTCCTTCTAACCCCGGGTTTTGATTGATTTCAAAGCCCTCCATACAGTACGTGGAGATGGGGGCAGGACAGCTTCTGCTGCGTGTTTCTGAGGACACTGTTTCCAGTGCTGTCAGTCATGCTGGAGCAAGGGCTGCTTCCTGGGGTATGGAGAGAGACAGACATCTCCTGGGACCATTTGCAAAACAAGAGCAGTTTCCCCGGGAAAGAACTGGCCTCCATTGACCTGTGTGGACCTTCTCTCCTCTCCCACCTTCCCATCTGCTTCTGTCTTCTCTCTCCCACCTTTTCTACAGAGCCACCAACCAAATACCAAATCTCCCAACCGGAAGCCTACGTGGCCGCGCCCGGGGAGTCGCTAGAGTTGCGCTGCTTGTTGAAAGATGCTGCTGTGATCAGTTGGACTAAGGATGGGGTGCACTTGGGGCCCAACAATAGGACAGTGCTTATTGGGGAGTACTTGCAGATAAAAGGTGCCACACCTAGAGACTCCGGCCTCTATGCTTGTACTGCCGTTAGGACGGTAGACAGTGAAACTTGGTACTTCATGGTGAATGTCACAGGTGAGTTGGCTTGCCAGTGCGATGCTCTCTGTCCTCTGTGTTGTTTTTGATTGAAAATTATTATTATTAGTAGTAGTACTTTTATTATTGTTGGCCAAGTAAAATGTACTCATTGATTGCCAGGCATGCAGTGTCAGAGTTTGTTACTTATTCATTCATGTGAGACAAGGTTTCCCTTTGTTGCCCAGGCTAGACTCCAACTCTAGGCTCATGTGGTCTGCCATCAACTTCCTGAGTGCTGCGACCACAGGTGCAGGTCTCGTGTGCCTGATGGATCTATTTCTGAAGTTCCTCCTGCTGTACTATGTATTTCAGAAATGCCAGACAGAGCTCTGTGTACAAAGCAACACGCAGCACTGCTTTATCTCCACACTCCCAACATTCTTAGAATATAGAACTGAAATGCGGAAACTCTGGATTTTGCTTTTGATTAAAATTTGAGTTTCTCTCCTTGACTTTTTCTTTCATGCAGTGAGTGGGTAGCAGCAGGCCCCCTCTGTGGCCAACTTGAGAATTCTGCTTTCAGCATGCCAGTTAACAATCCACAGGACCACACAGGGACTGTGTTTTGTTAGGGAATACCTTCTTAGTTGAAGAGAACCCCCCAAACTGGAAAATTATGCTTGGGAGGGGGGCAGCAATCTGGCTATGACAGAATCAATATATCTGAATATGGTTTGAAGCCTCGAATGCAGTTCTGGTCTTATAGTGTGCTTAGAAATGAGAAAGCCGAAACCTTCAGAGATCAGCTCGTCCCACAGAGACACTTTAAGTCACAGAAACCAACTTCACTAAACATGATCTGTGACTTTCCTCATGGGCTCCTGGGTGGTTGAAGTCACTCTGGAGGCGGGCTCAGTGGCAGATGACGGGTGACTTTTGCCTTTGCAAACACATCCATGGATCTGTTCTTTTGAATGCAGATGCCATCTCATCTGGGGATGATGAGGACGACACAGATGGCTCCGAAGATTTTGTCAGTGAAAGCAGTAACAAGAGTAAGTAATGGCTCGCCTGGAAGGTTCCCCGAGAGAAGTGAGGCGGGGAGTCCTCTCACCTGTCTCCTGTAGGCTCCTCATTGCTGACCTCAGTCCCTCAGCCCCTCACTGTTCCCCACTGTGTCTCCTGTCTCTACTTTCTAACTTGAGAATAAAGTCTGTTGCTATCCACCCTCTGCCTCTTGTCCTTTCTTCTTGTGTCCGTAGCTCTCTTTTCCAAACAAGTACTACTTTCTGTCCGGGTCTCCTCTTCCTGTTGGTTACCAGTGTACATCAATTCATCACTTGTACAATCGTAGTCTTTTGGGTTTCTTCATATCCCCCATCCCCGTCATGCCTTGCCTCGCCCAGGGGTTCTTCACCAGGGGTGATTGCCTCTTTGCCGTTCCCCTAGGACAGCTAGCAATATTTGATGGTTTATTGTTCAAGTAGCCATTTATTGAGACAAAGTCTCTCTTTGTTGCCCAGGCTGGACCTGGACTCTTGCCTCACTCACATGATCCTTCCGTGAGCCGTCTGAGTACTGGCACCCACAGGTGGGAGCCACGCTGCCTGACTGATCTATTTTGGAAAGTTCTCCCTGGGGCTTGATGGTGTCTTGTGGTTGGAGGCCAGAGTTGTTCCTTTCACATAGAGCTCAGCTTAATACAGAATTATTTGGTCCAAAATACCAGTGTGTTGAGTGTGAGAGACCCTGGGCTTGGCAACATAGCCTCATGCTGATGGGAAAGAAGTAGGGAGGTGTGTCTCACTCTGAGGACAGTGATGGGAAAGGGGACAAGTGCTGCCATGTTTGAAGGCAGTAGACACTGGACCCTGACTCTTGAGGCCATTGACCTGTGGGTAAGAACGTGGCTGGCTTCTTCAGGCCTGGGTTCGAGTCCCGCCTTACCACTTCTCACCTGTTCTGCCTCAGTTCTTTCAACTGTTGAAGTGGGAAATGACATCAGTATCTTCTGGGAAGTTGTAAGGATTAAATGAATGTGTGTGCTTAAAGGCCAAGGGCGTGTGAATATCTCTAAACCTGGATGGACTTTTCCCAAAGCAATGGTGCATTAGTCAATGCCCCCCCCCCACCTGGTGTATTTAGTATTACCGAAAAAGGATTTTGTCAATTAAGTGAATTGAAGTGAGTCCTAAATATTAGCCCATTGCGTGAGGCCTTGGGCTCATTCTCCAACATTGCTTATGCTGAGCATGGTGTGGTTCATGGCTGTAATTCTGGCCTTCATGAGGCGGAGGCAGAAGAACCAGAAGATACAGAGACTGCCCAGGTTCTTCCCTAGTCCAGCCTCTTCCACCATCGACGTTGGAATGTGATGCATTTGTTACACCTGATGAGCCCAAACTGACGCAGCACTAGAATTCAGCATCCACGGTTTTCATTGTGTTCCCTTAGGTGGTGAGTTGGACAGATGGCTCATGGCAGGCCTGCACCATTGGAATACCATAGAGTCCCATGCTTCGCTCATCCTCTCTCCTTCCTTCCCTCCCTCCCTCCCTCCCTCCCTCCCTCCTTCCCTCCCTCTGCTGTTGACAACCACTGACTTTTCTATAGCTTTGCCTTTTCTGGAATCTCATCCTCCATGTGTAGGCTTTTGCGATTGGCTTCTTCCCGCCTGTGATACGCTTTGAGCTTCTTCTGAGTCTTTCATGGAGTTCAGCTCATTTCTTTTTAGCATCCAACACCACTCCCTTGTTTATTAATCCATCGCTCACTGGAGGCCATCTTGATTGCTGTCTAGGTTTAGCTGCTATGAACCTGTTTGGGGGTTTCTGTTTAGATGCACGTTTCCTCCTTTAGTCAGTAGCATGGAATGTGACTGTTAGATGTGGTAAGGTCAGCTTTGTAGGAAGCTTGCCAAACTGCTTTCCAAAGCAGCCACAGCATTTTGCACCCCCATCAGCCATGAGGGAGAGTTCCTGTCACTTCACGTCCTCTCCAGCATTGGGTGATGTCAGGGCTCTGGATTTCTGCCATTCTGGTAGGTGTGTGCTGCTACCTCCTTTAATTTTCATTTTCCTCATGACTGAGGATGGAAAACATCTTTTTATATGCTCAGTTGCCATCTCCCTGTGTGTTCTTTGGTGAGTGTATTTGTTAAAGCCTTTGGCTCGGTTTTTAATTGGGTTGTTTGTTTTCTTATTGTTGAGTTTTAAAGGTTCTTTGTATATATTTTGGATAGCAGTCCTTTTTTTTTTTTTTTTTAAATACTCCCTCTCAGTGTCTGTGGCTACCTTTCCATTGTTTTGATGGTGACTTCTAGAGAAGATAACTTTCAGTTTACCAGAAGCCATGCTGAGCAGTTATATCATGGGTCACACCTTTAGTGTTACTTCTAAAAAGTCACGAGCAAAACTAAGAATGGTTCTCTATCTCTTTGGGTTTATGGTTTTGTGTGATACATTTTAAGTAAATTTTTGTATAGTCTGCATCTATAGTTAAGTAAATTTGTGTATAGTCTGCGGCTATATTTAAGTAAATTTGTGTATAGTCTGCGGCTATATTCATTTTCCTTTGCCTCTGGACATCCAGTTCTTCCTGCACTATTTTTAAAAATGCCATCATTTTTAATGCAGGGTTTTTTAAAGGAAGAAGAGAAAATGTTGTTATACCTCTGGGATAAATGTATTGCTTCAGTGAAGAGTTGGCATTGTCCCAGGGTCTGTGAATACTTTGGGCATAAAGGGAAATAATTCAGTTAATAGAAGTTTTACCTTTTGGTTAAGAGGAGTCTTATAGGTCAGTGGTTTCCAAAGTGCTGTGCCTTGACCTACAGAGGCAGCCTCATCTGGGAGTTTGCTAGAAATGTGCATTCTTTTTTTTTTTTTTTTTTTTTTTTTTTTTNAGACAGGGTCTCCCTTTAGTCCCAGCTGGCCTGGAGCTCATTATGTAGACCAAGCAGGCCTTGAACTCACAGAGATCCACCTGCCTCTGCCTCCCAAGTGCTAGGATTAAAGGCGTGGGCCACCATACCCAGCTGAAATGTGCATTCTTAAGCGCTTCCTCAGACCTGTGAATTAGAGACTTGGTAGGGGGTATGCAGGTGTGGATTCTTCCAAGGTGCCAGAACCACTTAGGGATTTAGGGTGCTAAAGGGTGTCTATCACCAGTGATTTTGTTTATAAATAACAATGGATAAGAAGGCACCTGAGAGTACACACGCCTCAGTGATTTGTGCCAGCCTTATAAAGGGTTGCGACTATTCTGTCTTCTAATAATCATGGGGGCACAGCACAGTGTGCTGCCCATTGCAGAGGTTCTTGGTCTCTGCCTGAACTGGAGGCAGAATCCTCCAGGAGAGGCTCCAGAAGGCTCCGAGCCAGGCGTGGTGGCGCACGGCTTTAATCCTAGCACTTGGGAGGCAGAGGCAGGTGGATCTTTGTGAGTTCAAGGCCCGCCTGGTCTATAGAGTGAGTTCCAGGACAGCTGGGGCTACAGGGAGACCTGTCTCGAAAAGACAGGGCTGCTGGCTCAGTCACTGCCACCAGTAACCCTTAGGGTGGAGAGCAGTAATACTTGCTGTATTCATCTGGAAACTGTTTCTAGGAGCAAAGGGGAACTTGCCTTTCAAAGCCTGTTACCTGTGGGCATCCCAGGCCACCAGGAGTATGGACTCAGATGTTTGCACAGTTGCTTACTGGTCTCAAGTGATACTGCACGTGGGTGCCACCACCTTCGATTAGGACATCAGGTTCTATCAGCTTGGTTTTGCTGGCATGCCCGGGAACTGTTTTGTGTGGGTGGTCAAGTATGCTGCCCGATGGCACTTCACCAGGAGCCACTGTGACTTCCTAACTTGCCACACCAGGTATAGGCTATATAACAAAGAGGCCAAGTGAGCCGAATCTCCTGGTGGTTGGGAGTTTGCCTTCTGTGGACCTCTGGGTTTTTGTTTTGACCACTGGCCCAACTACCCAGCGCCTGGTGTGTAGTGGGTGCCAGCCAAGAGATCATTTGCCAGGCTTTCACCTTGCAACTGGGGCTTTTGGTAATTAGCTCTCGAATGACACCAGCTCTGTCCCCGAGATGGGTGCTCTGTGGCGATTAAGGGCTGGTGTTAGCTGTACCAGGGAGATTCTGCTGCTGGGAGGGGCTTGTGTTTGGTGCCTGTGAAACATTAGATGCTATTTAAAGTGATAGCAGTTCTTAGCTGGTTACTTGGCCTCCTCCATCTGTTAGTGTGATTAGGCCGGTCTGATTCACAGGTGCAGCCTGGGGCTGCTAAGATTAAGCAGCTGTGGTCTGTGTGTGGACAAGGAATGCCAGGACGGGGGTAATTGGCAAGGCGGGAAAGGGATGTTACTGTTCAAACAGTCCTTTTGCCACCTCAAGTGTCAAATGCCTGACCCGATTACTAGAGAAAATGGCAGAAGCTACGATTCTTTGCATTTTCAGCCACCTGGAAGCATCCCTGTGTCCACGCTGATTCTTCTGGTGCTTTCGATTGTCTGGAAATGCTACGGGGGACTGCTTGTGTTTGCCTTGAGTAAGGGAAACCAGGGGTACCCCGTGGCTGTGTGCTGAAGGTGATGTTTTGGGGTTTGGGAAGGGAGACTTTCTCCCTTTTGTATTAAGACATTGCATGATTAATTCTGTATCTTCCAGAGCAGTTGACTCCTCCTGCCAGAATGCAAGATTATTGTCTGTCTGATTTTAGGAGTTCAGTAGAGGAAGGCAGGCTCACCAGCCCATCAGGTCATCTTCTACT
Source organism: Rhizomys pruinosus (assembly GCA_009823505.1). Lineage (NCBI taxonomy): Eukaryota > Metazoa > Chordata > Mammalia > Rodentia > Spalacidae > Rhizomys > Rhizomys pruinosus. The sequence continues at coordinate 3,523,370 of VZQC01011034.1, read as the reverse complement.
CTGTGTACGATGAAAGCGCAGTGGCCAAGTCCAAGGGCAAAAACAACAATCAGGAATTAGGAGGGAGGCCAGAGAGATGGCTCAGTGAGTAAAGGCCCTGTTGTCAAGCCTGAAGACCTGAGTAACAGTTCCGAAAGCCCACTCGGTAGAAAGAGCCAACCCCCATAGATTGCCCTCTGACCTCCACAAACATGAGCCCACACATACACATATAAACCCACACTGATGCACACACACACACATACACACACACATATAAATGTAGAAAAGAGTTAAAAAATTACGAGGAGGCCTGGGGGTCTACTGCCACCAACACCAGGCAAAAAAAGAAAAGAAAAAAACAAATGAAATTAGGCCAGATCATTCAATTGGTTAAGTTGTTGGTATCTTTACTATCAAGACCTTGTTTGATTTTTGGATGAATATTCTTTTAAATTTTTATTTATTTTTGTATGTGTATGAATGTACTCTCTACATGTAGGTTTGTGCACCTGTGTCGTGCAATGACGCAAAGGTCAGAAGAGGGTGTCGGATTCCCACATAACTGGAGTTAAAGATGGTTCTCAGCTGCCATGTGGGTGCTGGGGATCGAACCTGGGTCCTCTGCAAGAGCGGTCGGTGCTCTTAACTGCTAGGCCATCTCTCCAGCCCCATGGATGAATATTCTTATATATTGGGTTGCTCCTACACTTTATGTAGACCAGGCTGACCTCAAACTCACAGAGATCCACTTGCCTCTGCCTCCTGAGTGCTGGGAGTGATTAAAAGTGTACTCCTAACTTTTAACTTTCCTTGCCAATCTTGCTCAAAGGTGGGCTCCTCTGTGGAGGCTCTCCCTGTCCACACAAGCTCTGAGCATGTACCTGTTCTGCCTTATGACAGAACATCTATGATGGGACCCACTATCTTAGACCGCCATTTTTAGTAAATGATGTGGTGTTCTCTCTCTCTCTCTCTCTCTCTCTCTCTCTCTCTCTCTCTCTGTCGTCTTTTTGAGACAGGGTCTTCCTATAGCCCAGCCAGCCTGGAACTCACTATATAGACCAGGCTGGTGTTGAACTCACAGAGATCTGCCTGCCTCTGCCTCCCTAGTGCTGGGATTAAAGGTGTGTACCACTGCGCCTGGCTTTGATTCGGTTCTTAAGCAAGAACCAGCCTGGAAGTGAGATGAATGCTTTGTGAACTTTCAGGTCTCCCATGCATTTTTTATGGGTCTCATAACACAGCAGCGTTCAAGTGTGGACCATGTATGAACAAAGAAACCAAGCCGCCATTTCTCAAAGAATATTCCCTAGGACCCTAGTGCAGAAGAATTCTCTGCCAAAAATGGATTGTATCTTGTCATATAGGAAAGTGCGTGTTGGGAGAGGAAGTGTCCAACAGCAGAATTCACTTGCTCAGAGGTTCTGGAGTAAAACATCTGTTTAATTTTATTCTTTTCTAAGGTTTTCCAAACTTATTGACCATAAGACCTCTTTAAAAATGTAGTGTATCTTGACATCCCATTACATATGCAGTGCACATCCCTGTGTGGGCTGATTGGATGGATCTGACTCCCCATCCCCCCTTTTTAAGTCAAGTCCTTCCATCCCAGATGTGAAGGGCATCCTGAGGTCATATTTTAGCCGCTGACTAATTGATGACCTCACACCTTGCCAGCCCTAGAAGATTCCCGGAGCAAAGCAATCCTGTGATGTCATCACAAGTGTGGTTGCCAGGAAATAACGCAGCCTCACTGCTCTGCTCAGCAAAACACGTTTTCTCTGGATGGAAAGTTACATTTTCAAATGCTGATTTTTGAAATGCATCCAGGTTGAGGGCTGTAAAAGGTTTATGCATAGCTAGGAGAAGGTAACTTACCTAGTTCTTGCCTTCCCTGGGAACTAGGTGTCTCCGTGGTTATCTGGCAGCGAATATGTTAGGTTAAAAAAAAAAAAAATCCGGGCTGGAGACATAGCCTAGCGGTTAAGAGCACTGACTGCTCTTGCAGAGGACCCAGGTTCGATCCCCAGCACCCACATGGTGGCTAAGAACCATCTGTAACTCCAGTTCCACGAGAACTCCAGTTCCAGGGGAATCCAAGACCCTCTTCTGACCTCCGCGGCATTGCACGGCATGGGTGCACAAACCTACATGCAGACAGTACATTCATACACATACAAAAAAAAAAAAGAAGAAAGAAAATTCCTCCAGCTTTTGTTTAAAGTGATTATTTCTGCAGAGCCTGAGAGTTGGGTTTGGGGGAAGATCAGGCTTGATGAAAAGTCCGTGTTGCTGAAATGAAGGGATATATTAGCAAGACAGCAGTAGTAGAATCCTACTATTATGAGTTCCTTCCCACTGAGTGAACAGAGAGACAAGGGATTTTCTATTTTGGTTTCATTCCTGTTGAAACCTGTAAATGCCAGGTACTCCATGTCTGAGAGAAAGGCAATTTTCTTTTCTTCTTTCTTTTATGGGGGAGGAGCTGTGGGGAGGAAAAAGGAACCAGGTTTTCTTGAACCCAAGCTCCTTAGTTGGTTAACTTGTTGCTACTAAGAGTCTTGGGCCACATGTGTTCAAATGTTTTTTGTTTGTTAACTTCCTGGAGGTAGCATTGAAGTTGGTGAATTCGGATTTCTTATTTGTGTTTAAAGTTCTAGACATTAAGCTGGGCATGGTGGCGCACGCCTTTGATCCTAGCACTTGGGAGGGAGAGGCAGGCGGATCTCTGTGAGTTCAAGTCCAGCCTGGTCTACAGAGTGAGTTCCAGGACAGCCAGAGCTACAGGGAGACCCTGTCTCAAAAAAAGACCAAAAAAAAAAAAAAAAAATTCTAGGGATTGAAAAGAATGGGAGAAAAAAGTACAGAGGCCATCGAAGGTTCTGGAAATTCTTCCTAATGGAGACCTCATTAATAGATTGTTTAGGTGTTTTCTCACAAATACTACTGATGTTGACCCTGGAGCAGGGTTTCCTTCTCAGCCTTCCCCTGAGGTGGGTGCAGTTGCCTGGGAGGCTTAGCTTTGCAGGCAGATCCTGGGGATTCCATGGTTACCAGCCCCTGACTCCCCAGGGAAGACTGCAGTCATTTGTCTTGTGGGTGACTTACCTTCTCTCCCCTTCTGCCCTCATGTGTTTTTGATCAAACACCTGGCTGATCAGTGGGCTGTTTGCGTGAAATTTCTCAAGGGAAGCCACACGGTACTCTAAGTCACACCCCCACTCCATCCCCACACTCTGTTAGATTTGCTTTCTCCCAGTTCATGCCAAACCCAAAACAGATGAATGGGAGTCTATTACAAGGATAGTGACTTTAAATAAAAAACAACAACTCATCAGGGGTCAAAGCATTCAGATGTCCTGATTAGTGATATTTTTAAAAACCCTAATTATAGACTTAAGGCAGAGGCCTTAGTGAGGCTTTAGGGAGTTGGTGAGACTTAATCTAGAAGCTGAAACAGGCCGTGTGTTTTTAAATTTCTGCATCAATAAAAATACAGTTGGCAGTCATCAGCCTCCATGGCTCACATAAATCTTGAACTTTTGACTTAATTACTGTGGGAGAGTTCACAAGGCAGCCTGCAGTGGTTGAAGAGCATGGCTCAGGGACCTAGAGACTTGGGGCTAGCCTCAGCCCAGCCTCTGACTTTGTGACCTTGATCCAATCACTTAACCTCTCTGGGTAACACTGATCCCATCAGCCATCAGGGCAGATGGTCACTGCAGAGCACTGTAATATGAGTCTATGTTTTTCCTTTAAAACATTGGGCTGTATTCACTTTTTGGTTCTGCGCAGAGAGCAGGCTATAAACCTTAGATGTCAATACTTGGCCATGTAAGGGTTTTTATGGGGGCAGCCTCAGCAGCGTATGTTTTATCATTAAGTTTCAATTGCAGGGTCAAAAACTCCTGCAGCCCTACCATTTGTTGGCAGAATCAATACCTGAGTAGCACACAGATGCCTGGAAAGCATATTAGACCTGGGAGACACTTTATCAGAGCAACTCCCTCATTTTATATCTACAGCTTTTACCAGTGATCCATCTACTCACCCCTCCCCTGTATGCCTCGCTCAAGGTGTGGCCCATTTTTTTTTTTTCCATGCTTTCTGGCCAGCAGGCAGCAGCAGGAATACTTTCCAAGACAGACCCACATTGAGTTGACAGCTGGCATCAGTGATGAAGAAGCCACGTGGTGTTTCAGTGGGGCAAGGGTCTCTTTACCTAGTTGCATTGTAAGGAAGTAAAACTCTACTTAACATGATCACCAACAGAGAGTAACCGTGTTTGTGAAGGGTCCTGAGTAGGTGTGGTGTTGTCTTGGTGACAGAGTTTTACTTATTTGTTGTGCTGGGTCTTCCTGGGTTTTTTTTTTTTTGGTTTTTTTGGTCTTTTCGAGACAGGGTCTCCCTGTAGCCCCAGCTGTCCTGGAACTCGCTCTGTAGACCAGGCTGGCCTTGAACTCACAAAGATCTGCCTGCCTCTGCCCCTCGAGTGTTAGGATTAAAGGCATGTGCCACCATGCCAGGCATGTTCTTTTAATTTGTGTGTTGTTAGCATTTAATGACTCACAGGACATTGTTTGCTGCCTATACCATTAGAAGATATAAGAATCGCTAAAGGGACTCCACTCATTTATCTCACAGGTGTATTAGTTCCTTTTCTGTTGCTGTGACAAAAACACTGACCAAAGCAACTTATAGAAGGAAGAGTTTATTTAGCTTATGGTTCCAAAAGGGCAAGAGTCCATCATGGTGGGGAGGAGGCATGGTGAGATGCCGGCACAGGTGCAGAAAGTTAAGTGCTGGCATCTTTGAGCAGGCACAGGAGGCAGAGAGCAACTGGAAATCTGACAAGGCTTAACTCTCTAAGCACCCCCCCCCACCCGTGATGTGTCTTCCAGCATGGCCACACCTTCTAAGACCTCCCCAACAGTGCTGCCAACTGGGGACAAAAAGTTCAAATACTTGAGCCTACAGGAGGCAGTCTCATTCAAACCATCACAACAGGTGATTGATTGTGTGATTCGTTTTTACGCTTTTGGCAATCCATACCCCAGCCCACCCTTATCAGTTAATTGACTTCGAATCTGTTCTGTACATACCTAGGGCTATGCCAAGGGAGGTAGAGAATGTGGATGCTTATATATACCTGGTTCCACAGACCCTCATATGCCCTTGGTTTGCAGATTCATTTCCAGTAAGGTTGTTGAATCACATGTATGTGACCATTTCTAGGTACCAGGATCATCTCTGACTTCATAGGTCTTTGTTATAACAGTTCCTTCTCCCAGATGGATTGTTGAAACTGCCCCCAAGCTTTAGTAGGAAAGCCTTTTTGAGTTCTGGCTTGTTCGAGATGCCTGGAGGTATATTTTAGTGGTTTTGGTGGCTCTGGCATTTCCATGTGGTTAGACTGTGAAAATGGAAAGAAATCTTGAAGGGAGAGAAGCCTACAGATAGTGGAGAGTTTGGGGCAGGATCTTGAATTTGAGGCTAGCCTGGGCTACATAGCAAGATACTGTTTGAAAAGATAGGAGGCTGCTGCTGAAGGCAGCACAGTAGGGTGGTGGTATAGGAGCCTTATTTGTCTGGGTTATCTAGATCCTTTAAGATTCTAGCAAGTCTCAGCTGGGAGTGGTGGTGCACGCCTTTAATCCTAGCACTCGGGAGGCAGAGGCAGGCGGATCTTTGTGAGTTCAAGGCCAGCGTGGTCTACAGAGTGAGTTCCAGGGCAGCTGGGGCTACAGGGAGACCCTGTCTCGAAAAGACCAAAAAACAAACAAACAAAAAAAAGATTCTAGCAGGTCTCATCACCACAAATCTGAAAAAAAAAAAAAGATTCTAGTAGGAAGGGCCATTGTAATATAATATAAACAGTTTCTGCTTTCCTTTGACCATGATGGGTTTTTTTTTTTTTTTTAATACACACTTGCCAACCTAAAGGGAGGCTCAGTTGGAAAGGCTGTTCTTATTAGCATTCAGCAAAGTGACACTAGTCAGACGATCAGGGAGCCTAGTGGAGCATTGGGATGGCCCCTCAGTGCCACACAAGGCACCTTCAATTTGGCTCTGTGAGCTTTCTGTTGAGTCACAACTTTCAGCCTCCAGAGGACTGCTATGAAAGTCAGTCCCAGATATAGCCTTGTAGACTGATTTCATGGTGCCCCCTCTACCTTGGGTCTCTTAGACTGAGATGAGAAGCCTGTGCCCACACCGTGATGCACAGCCAGTGTCTGTTTTGCATGAGCAGATTCTATAGCTACAGTTTTGATGATTAACCCTTCACTCCTGGAAAACGACTACCTGCTAGAAATTTCAGCCGCATTCTTTTACCTTGCTCCCTTAAATGAACAAAGGATTCGATTGCCACAGGTCAGGGCTGTGCATTGCTCGTGGCTGAGGACAGTGTCCTGGGCTGGCATAGACTCATTGATGACTTACTTGGCCCAGTGAGTGTGGGAAAGAACAACAGTCCTAGTTCCTGAAGCCTAATGGTTTCTAAGTACCTATCTGTTGTTTTCTTTGAGAGAGAGAGAGAGAGAGAGAGAGAGAGAGAGAGAGAGAGAGAGTCCAGAGTGCAGCCCCTTGGTAATTGATGCTATCTGAAAGAGCTACTGCATTAATATTTAGCTAATTTATGTGAATAGGCCATTGTGTTTACTTAAATAAATGACACGAGTCCAGACACCTGACAGCATGAAGCATGCTTTCACTTAGGTCAGATTTGTTAAAGTCTTTGTGTGGGGACAAAGCTTATTATTTATTTGGGGCTCTCAATGGCTGCTTTTCAATGGCTTTGGAAGGATTTTTCTGAGTAGGAGCTTTTAAAATGAAAGATAATTGAAATTGTTTCAGGGTACACCAGGTCCCTGGGGTCTTGGGATAAATGGGAGTCAAGTGCTCCCTGGTGAATGCTGAAAAGAATAGGCATTCAACACCCAAGCCACAAGGTTCCTAAGATGTTCATTGCAAATATAGCTGCCTCAAAGGACGATAGTGCAGTGCAGCCTCATCTCACCTGCTTTCCCCTCTCTCCCCTCACGACCCTCGTGGCTTCCTTTCTGCCCCGCAGGTTGGATGAGCAGCCGTGGTTTTGCTAGTCTCAGTGTCTTGTAGTCACCACCTAAATCTCACCGCCTTGACACTTGCCAATATGCTAGGATGAAGATACAGTGTGGCCTTGATAGGAAGTCTCAGCGTTGCCTCTCATAGCAGGTGTCAGAGCAAGGCAGACAGAGGCAGAGTCTGGCTGCCCAGGTTAAAACGTCCCCAAGCACATGTTGTAACTACCAGCTAGATGGAAGACATCAGATGAGCTCCCTGCCTGTGACCATTTTGCCTCTGGCTTATGGAGTATATATGTGTGTCACTACCCAGTCTGACCCTCCTGAGAAAGCGTCGTGGTTCTGACTCAGCTTTCTAGAATGTTCAAGGCCCTGTTGATGGATCCTTTAAGGAAGGGAGTTACCAGTTCCCTAAGGCAGAAAATGAATGTGGAAGATAAAATTGCTGTCCAAAATCTCAGTGGAAGTTCTGGACAACCTTGAAGGGTGAAGTGTTTCCTGAGCCTGGTTTGGCAGTCAGTCTAGGCCTAGTCTTCATTGTCTAGAAGTTGGGGATGAAGGCTCTCCTTGCTGAGTTGTTGCAAGGATTAATGTGTTAAGCATGTAAAAGCTCTTAGAACAATGCTTGGCAAACAAGAAGCATTAGGTCAATAGGGTCATGAGCCATTAGTACAGGCATGGAGAATTTATAGCAGCATTCTAGATTGATGCTGTGGCACCTATTTATAAAATGTACTTGATCATTGCAAGATCTACTACCTTTCTTGAGTTTTAAAAAATCACTATACTATGACTGGGAGGGCCACTTAAGGGGCGTGACTTTACCTAGCATTTAGTTGGTAGTCTCCTGTTAAATTATCAGTTTAGACATGATGTTAGGATTAAAGTGCTCATAACTGCCACTAGAAAGGAAAATGTTTCCTTTTTAAAAAAAATTAAGATTTATTTTGCAATATAGTATTTTGTTTTATCATATAACACGTTGGAAAATTAATGATGGTTCCCTGGATCATTGTATCATATTAAGATGGTAATTTATACTATTGATTGCATTTAAGAGATTGCGTGGGGCTGGAGCGTTAGCTCAGTAGGTAAAGTGCTTGTTTTGTAAGCATAAAGACCTGAATTTGATTCCCAGAACTCATGTTAAAAACAAAAAACCCTTGGCACAAGGACATGGTGCTTGGGAGATGGAGACTCGCTGGTCAGCAGCCTAACTTACTTGGCAAGCTCTAGGCCAATTAAAGACCCTATCTCAAGAAAACAAGGTGCATGACACCCAAGGAATGACCCCTGAAGCTGTTCTTTGCCCCCACCCCCCACCCCCAGTCACATGCACCTGCACACACATGTGCACCTCCTCACACGTGCACACACATAGAAAAAGAAATTTCTGACGGATATGTTGATGTGGTTCCTAAGGACAGCTTACTTTTACTAGTTGTATATGATCATTTAATAGGAGTGGCAGTCTGAAATGATGTTTTTGAGAACTGAGCTGTTGTTTTTGCACGTATTAATACTGGGAGTTATAGTAACATTTAAAATGATTTGATATGAAATTTGTTTTTGGCACCACACACATGAGAGAGAAAAGGTGCTGGAAGTGCTCCCCCGCAACATTAATTGTCCTAAACCTAAGCAGTCCCTCTGGGGACCTTCTGAGAGGCTAGCTGGACTGGACTTCTGAAAGTATTTTTCTTTTTTGGTCTTTTCAAGACAGGGTCTCCCTGTAGCCCCAGCTGTCCTGGAACTCACTCTGTAGACCCGGCTGGCCTTGAACTCACAAAGATCCGCCTGCCTCTGCCTCCCAAGTGCTAGGATTAAAGGCATGCGCCACCACGCCTGGCTGAGAGTATTTTTCTAATGTAAATATTATTCAGGTATTTACCTTAACCTTAACCTTTCTGGGGTTGACTCATGGATATGAAGCTATCCACTCATCTACAGCCGCTACATTGTCTTTTCACTCAGGAGCGCCGTATTGGACCAATACGGAAAAGATGGAGAAGCGCCTGCATGCTGTGCCCGCTGCCAACACTGTGAAGTTCCGATGCCCGGCTGGGGGGAATCCAACACCCATGATGAGGTGGCTGAAGAATGGGAAGGAGTTTAAGCAGGAACATCGCATTGGAGGCTACAAGGTAGGACTTAGCTTCCAAACCACCGTATTTCTTACATTTTGTTTACTTTTAAAGTCCTCTGAAGTTGGTGCAACCAGAAAGAATATCTGTATTTTAAAATCTGTATATTATAATTGATCATGTCACTGTTCATTGTGTTTAAAGGATTGCCCTAGATGCGCCTGTAATTTGAAAGTACAATCCCCATTTGCATTATTCCTGAGGAGAGTTTAATAACCAAGGGATCAAAAGTTGAGAGTCTGTTTTCTATGTTTTATGGTCTGTAGAAGTTGAACTGGCACAGAATTTAAGAAATCTCAGTTGCCCCATGAGAGTGGGACTGTATTATAGTGAATGGGCTTGGATGAGAGGTGGCATTAAAAGAGGAAATGCTGGACAGTGGTGGGGGCAGGTCCCTGTCCTCCATTGTTAAGGATGCTCAAAGGTCCATCAGAAAATGGCCCCAAATTTAGACTGGTCACTCACTAGGGAGTTCCAGGGCAGTGTGTCTCTGACATGCTGGGACTGCTCCCTGGATGGCCCCTGGTGGTTCTGCTCATTCATTCGGCATCGTTGGTTGAGTGTCCTTGTGCTGGGCACTCTGGGTATTGGAGAAGCTAAAGCAGGTGGAGTGTGGCCTCAGCTCAAGGGGCCCTGGTTTAGCAGGAGCTGGCAGTCAGAGGACATCGGTTTGGATGAAGTCACACATAGTTGTTTCATCTGGCAAGCGGGCAAGGAGAGGTGGGATTGGCTTCTTAGAAGAACAAGGATAAGGAAGAGCAGGGAGGGCTTTGGGGGTAAATGGAAAGACTTCTTGGAAAGAGAAAGATGGAATTTCCAAATAATTCAGTATGGAGAAAACTTTAAGAATTTTGCATATGAGGCACATTCCTTTAATCTCAGCACCTGCGAGGCAGAGGCAGCCAGATCTCTGAGTTTGACCAGCCTGGTCTACATACTGAGTTTGAGGCCAACCTGGTCTATATATACAGTGAGACCCTATCTCAACAAGAAAAGAACTTTGCAGTTGAGGGGAATTTATGGAAATCTTGTTATGAAAATCTTTAATGCATTTGGGATGGGAGAGGGTATTAGTTAACAGTTGCTGTGTAATAAGTTGGTCCAAATTTTAATGGCTTTTAACATTTAGTGTCTCACAGTTTCTATGGGTCTATCCAGGTGCAACCTCGTGGGGTGTTCTGTCTCTAAGTTTCTTGCAGGACTATGCCAAGGTTTTAGTTAAGGCTGAGTTCCTCCACTGGGGACTGGCTGGGGAAAAACCTGTCTGAGTTGACCTCAGGACTCAGTTCTCTGCCACTTAAGCCCCTTGCCATGTGGGCCTGTGTAGGACAGAAGGCCCCATGCCCGCCGTGGTCTTCAGGGTTGGCAGACAAGGAGCTAGAGAGGAAACATGGAGAATACAGAGGGACACAGATTCTGTAACCGCATCATGGATGTGATGGGGGCCCAGGAATTTTGCTCTGTCCTTTTATTAATAAACAAAACCCCATGGAGGAGGTGAGCAAGGGCGTGGATCCCAAGGGGGTAGGTAGCATGGAGATCCATCTTAGAAACTTCCAGAATGAGTAAAATACTCAGTTTGTAAAAAGCCAGATACAAGAGGAGTTCTTGGAGGGAGCAGTGCACCCTGGGAAGTTCTGGCTTCCCTGTGCTTGACCTCTGACTGTGCCCCCCCCCCCCCAGCTGTGTTTACCTGCTCTTCTTCCCACCTATAAGACACCTGGGGTCTTCCAAACTCCCACACAGGCTTTTATCTTTAAAGGCTTGTTTGCTTCTGCAACAACAGTTTTTGCCCTTTTGTTTTAAGCTTTAAAAATTAAACTGCTCTTCGAGGGCCAAACCCAGAGGAAAGTGTGAGAAAGCCTACAAGTTGAGGACAGTTGAATGTGGGGCCAAAGGAAGGCAAGTCTGCTGGTGCCTGAGTACCTTGGAAGCTCAGATGCAGACATTCTTGAGTGAGGATCTAGGGGCTGCTGTCTCTTTGTTCTTAGCTCAGTCTTTAGACAATGATACCGGGACCCTTAAAAAAGAAAAATAGACAAAGTTTTCATTAGGCTGTGCGGGTTAGAAAGGGAGGTTAAATGACTCAAACTCCAGCCCCTGGCTTGCGCTGCACCCCCCCTCCCCCCAACTAGCTGCAAATTCACAATTAATGCAGTTTCAACAACTTAAGTACAGTTTTACTGGAAGGATGGTGTTCCAAAGCCTGGTGGTTGACTAAATCCATGACAGCCTCTAAGGGAGACTGAGTCTCCAGGGACTCCTGGGATCAAAATAAGTGGGTCTCACATCATTATCATGAATAAGGAGCGTTTTGCAAATGTGAATGATTACAGATAGGCTGTTAGACTAAGGGGGCTTAATGAAGGCGTGATGCTTGATTTTTAACAGGTGCAGTTTAGTTTTAATTACCCGTGACAACGTTCTACTGAATGAAGAGCACCTATGTTCTGGAAGCGCCTTGCAGAATGGCCGAGGCTATGTGGACACCCCCAGAGGGCTTTTGTGGGCTCATGAATAGGGTTAAAAATCTAAAGAACATTTTGCCTTTTTTTTTTTTTTAAAGACAGGAGATTGGAGATGGCTCAGTTGGCAAGTTGGCTTACTGTGTAAACATGGGGACCTGAGTTTGGTCCCTAGAACCCCTGTGAAAAGCTGGATATAGCAATAAGCCTGTGCTTGTAATTCCAGGGCTGGGGGGTAGGGGGCAGAGGCAGGAGGCTCCCTGGTCTCATCAGGTTCAGTGAGCGACCGGGAGTGAAGGAGGAAGATGCTAGACTTGGGCCTCTGGCCTCCATATACAGATGCAAACAAGCACATATGCATGCATCACCCCCCATCCTTCTGAGCTTTCTGGGGTGCAGGTGGAGGCTGTGGCAGTGGGACAGTGGCCTGTCTGATGGAAATAATCTTGCCATAAGGATTTGCTCAGCAGGTCAGTGATGGTGATGCTGGCCATTCATTTTAGGGAGACCAGAAATTTAGACATTTCATTGAGTCCTAGGGGCTTCGACTTAGGAAAGACAAAGAAAGCTCTCAGCGAGGCAAACATGGCAACAGGGTTCCCTAAACCATAGTCTTGGTGAAGATGCATTGAACCTGGCCTGGGTTTCCAGGTCATGAAATCATGGGAGACCCTGAGACCAATACTCCTGGAGCTGAGTGTCCCTTACTGGTCTAGCTGCCTGCTGGCTTCCTGTCAGCTTTCAGGGCTTTTCACATCACAGCACTGGGGGATCACGGACCCCACGTGGGCTTCTCCCTTGATTTTCTTCATTGTCTACATAAACTTCTAAAGAAATGCACCTTTGGGGACTGGAGAGATGGCCTAGCTGTTAGGAGCGCCGACTGCTCTTGCAGAGGACCCGGGTTCGATCCCCAGCACCTACATGGTAGCCGAGAGCTGTCCTTGACTCCAGTTCCAGGGGAATCCACCAACGCCCTCTTCTGACCTCCGTGGCATTGCACGACACGGGTGCACAAACCTACATGCAGGCAGTACATTCATACACATACGAAAATAAATAAAATTAAAAAAAATCATTTAAATAAAAAAAAGAAATGCACCTTTGAAGGAACGCTTGACGTGAGGGTGCTGTGTGGTACAGCTGTAGTGTAAAATAAAAAAAACACCAAACAGATCGTTTATTTATTCATTTCTGGGCATAGGGGGGAAGTGTACCGTAGCACACAGGCAGAGCCCAGGACAGCCTGTTGGAGTTGGTTTTCTCCTTCTACTGTGTGGATCCCTGAGACTGAACTCAAGTCAGCAGGCTTGGAGAAGTACCTTTACCCACTGGGCCATCTTGCTGGCCTAAGAGACCTAATTGACTGACCTCAAGCCCACAGTGGTGGCCTGCTAAGTCTAAGCTTTCCACTCCTCTGATGCCAGTCTACTTGCTTCTTAATGGAGCAAGGTGTCAACTTTTCCAAGGTATGTATTTTTTCCAAAAAGCAAAGACTTGAAAGTTTCCGTAAATGAACATTGGTTATTTGTGGAACTTTTATTTTTCCTTCATAAACCTGCCATGGGGCTGGAGAGATGGCTTAGCAGTTAAGAGCATTGTCTGCTCTTGCAGAGAACCTGGGTTCTATTCCCAGCACCCTCATGGTGGCTAAGAACCATCCCTTAACTCCAGTTCCGGGGGAATCTGATGCCCTCTTCTGACCTCCATGGCATTGCACGACATGGATGCACCAGCCTACACGCAGACAGTACACTCATACACATAAAAAAAATATATATATAAAAAAAATATTTTTAAAAACCTGCCATTCTGAACCCGTGGGTGTGCTCGGATGGCCTGGAAGTCCTCCGACTCTTCCTACCTACTTGTTTTTGGAGCTGTGGCCCTTGGCCATCACCCACCAGCTTGCTTTGAGATGACCTGTGTATGGAGCTGATGAAGGGAGAGAAGAAAGGACAAAACCACATGAGATCTCAATCGGGAAATGAGACTAAAATTCGTTTGAGTGCAAAAGACCAGTTGAAATATTTGGTGTTCTGCACCTCAGTCGTGTTCATTAATTAGGGGCATATACTGTGTTCTTGAGACCAACCTCCAGCTTACTGTATAGCCCGGATTGGCCACGGACTCGAAGTCTTCCTGCCTCTATTTCCCTGGGATAGCAGGTGTGCGCCACCACACTCAGCCTCTTTTTAGTATGTGTGGAGAGGCTAGTGTGTAGTACTGCTTGACCAGAAGCATGAGTCCAAGGGTGTGTGTGTGTGTGTGTGTGTGTACGTGTCTGTGTGTGTGTGTGTTTGAGACAGTCTCTCTGTATCCCTGACAGGCTTGGAACTCAACAGAGATCTGCCTGCTTCTGCCTCCCAAGGACTGGGGTTAAAGGTGTGTACCAGCACACCTGGCTTTTTAAAATTTTTATTGCATTTAATCCATTGTGTGTATGGATGTGCTTGAGTGTTCACATATGCCTTAGTGACTGGATGGAGGTTGGAGCACAGCCTTTGGGGTCCATTCTCTCCTTTTTTTTTTTAAATTTTATTTATTTTTGTATGTGTATGAATGTACTATCTGCATGTAGGTCTGTGCACCCGTGTCGTGCAATGCCGTGGAGGTCAGAAGAGGGTCTCAGATTCCCCTGGAACTGGAGTTCTCCTGGAACTGGAGTTACAGACGGTTCTCAGCTGCCATGTGGATGCTGGGGATCGAACCCCCGGTCCTCTACAAGAGCAGTCGGTGCTCTTAACCGCTAGGCTATCTCTCCAGCCCCCCATTCTCTCCTTTGATGACATGGTTCCTGGGGTTTGGATTTCTTTCTTTAGGCTTGATGGCAAGTACCTTTTACCTACCAAGCCACTGCCCCTGTGGTGTCATCTTTGACCAGAAGTGAGTTATTGAAGCTCTTTGTGACTCAGTACATAATCTTGGACACCAGATCTCTTCTAGGTCTAAGGGCTCTGATTTAATTGCTAAACTATCACTGAGTATAAACTATTTTCAACTTAAATAGAAGCATGTTTCTTTTTTAATGAAGAGGTTGTCCTCGTGGCTAGAGCGTTCACAGATCTACAGCAGTACTGCAGCGTAATAAGTGGGAACATGGGGGAGGTAATTAATGGACCACCACAGTTTCCAGCCCATTCCTAGCTAAGGACTCAGACACAGGGGATTCGGAAAACTGTTTCCCATGCTGTTAGTTGGCTCACAAAAACCACAGAGCCTGAGCTCACAGGACAAAGACTCCCTCCAATGCCTTCAACACATTAGACAAGGAAAAGCTTGTCTGCTGAGCCATGTCTCCAGTTCTGCAAGTCAAATGTATTTAGAAAGAAAATTTTGATTAATGTACTCACAGGTCCAAGAATCCAAAATCTGAAGGTTTAAAAAACTTAAAAAAATTATTTACTATTTTTATTTTATGTATATGAATGTTTTACCTGCATGTATATAAGTGCATCTCCTGTGTACAGTGCCCACAGAGGAAAGAAGAGGGTGTTGAGTCTCCTGGAATTTGAATTGTGGATGGTTGTAGGCCACCAAAGGAGTTCTGAACACTGAATCGGGTCCTCTACAAGAGCAGAACATGCTCTTAAGTGTTGAGCTGTCTCTCCAGCCCCCCCCCCAGTGTTTTTTTAAATTAATTTATTTTTATTTTATGTGTACGAGTATATTGCATGCATGTACGTAAGTCCAGCATGTCATGCAGTGCCTGCAGAGGACAGAGAAGATGTTGGGTCCCCTGGAATTGGAGTTAGCTTCCATGTATGTGGGTGCTGGGATTCAAACCTGGGTTTTCTGCAAGAGCAACAGTGCTCTTAATTGCTCAGGTTGTTGGACTGTTTCAAGGCCAGCCTGGGCTATGTAGTAAAACCCTGTGTCAAAAACAAACACCTCTACTTAAGAGCACTGAAAAGATTGTAAAAATTTACTTTATGGAGGAATAACCCAGGGCTGATGCCACAAGCTTACATCCTCTAGTGGTTAGGAGATGTTATAAGCCACAGTAAGACCCTGTCATATTTTACAGAAAAAACATAATTCATGGATTAACATACCATACAAACATCTGTGTCTATACCAAAGTAACCTACCATAACAATTAGTACTGTTTAAATACCTATATATCTAATTGCTTGTGCTTCATTAGTAGGAATGAAAGGTTATTTCTGGACAAAGTGTCAGCCCATGAAAGGAAACAGCCAGAATTGACCAGAGTCCAAAACAACAG
>VZQC01011034.1:3419292-3506398 GCA_009823505.1 Rhizomys pruinosus | reverse complement strand
TTTTTGGTCTTTTCAAGACAGGGTCTCCCTGTAGTCCCAGCTGTCCTGGAACTCAGTCTGTAGACCAGGCTGGCCTTGAACTCACAAAGATCCTCCTGCCTCTGCCTCCCAAGTGCTAGGATTAAAGGCGTGCACCACCACGCCCGGCACTAAAACGTTTTTCTTACCCCAAATAGACTAGCTATTCCCATTAAAAAATACCTCCTTCCCTCCTTCCCTAGCACTTGGGAATCTTCAACTCTATATTTTTGTCTTTGAATTTGCATATTCTAAGTGCCTCACATAAGTGGAATTGGGATATTTGTCTTTTATGTCCAAATTATTTTACTTAATGTAATGTTCAAAATCCATCTACATTGTATGAATCAAGACTTAATTCATTTTTGTTGCTGAATAATATTCCATAGAATTGATGATGCCACCTTTTGTTTAAACATAAGCCTGTTGATAGATACTTGGGTTATGTCTACATCTGGCTGTCATGAATAGTAATGCGATTGATGTAGGAGTGTCTGAATCCTTGCTTTCAATTCCTTTCGGTATCTGCCTAGGAGTGGAATTACTGGATAATAGGGCAGTTCTCTGTTCAGCTTTTTGAAGAAGGTGGGTATTGCTAAAAAGCTGAGCTCCAAAAATGATGGATGTCCTGCTGCCTCCCACCCTGTGAGCACCTTTGGAGGGTGGGCGACTGGGAGAGGATTCATGCACTTCTCAGTTCACATCCCCTCCTCTAACAGAGATTGTTTACTGAGCAGAGGGAAGAGTTCCTGTTTCTGGTATAGAGGGTCAGATGGCCCTGCCCTGCTCTCTGGACACCCCTCTGCAAAGCAAACCTCTGCCCATCAATGGCTGGGTTTAAGCATTAACAAGTGTTTGCCTTCACATCTGTGATGATAAGCAGAGAAGCAAGTGCCAGGGTCCTTCACACACGTGAATCCTGTGTGGAGTGCATTCAGGGAGCGTTGTGAGTTCCCTAGGAACTTTCTGGAAATGTGGCTTATGGATGGGCGAGAGACGTCCTGCATTTTAATGACAGCATATCTGTGCTGTAGTTCATGGAGTCCTTCCTGAAGGCTCAGGCAACCAGGGATTGCTGTTCTCTTGGAATTCGACCCTGGTAGAAGGGAGTCGTGGAGGGTATCTATCTTTCCACGGACACTGTGTTGGACATGGCGCAGAGGACAGTTTCCAGATGTTTGTTCCACTTGGCAACAATCACCTTGGTATTTGGAAATGTCCGAATATTTTGTCGTTTTGCAATGAGGAAAGCAAACATCCAGGTGACAGCATGGGTCTTTGACCTTTGACTTTCTGGCTGTGTGCTTTCATTCCACATAAGCTCACTCTGCATTCCCACTTGTCACCTGAGCATAGCTGGGGATTTCACAGGCACTTTGGGAGATTTGGGTAGCAGAAAGATTCTGAAGAAACCTGTCTGGGCCACCTTCTGTCTTCACATTGTCAGGGTGTGGAATGTTTGTGGAATCCAGCTTTTGTGCTTCAAGTAGAAGAGCTCAGGCGCTTACTTCCAGTCTGCTTTGCTTCAATATTGAAATGTTATTTCAAAAAAGACTTTAGTGAACATAGTTTTTGGAACCCTGTGCTCTTCAATTCTGTTATTTGGCAGCTAGATAATAATGATTAATTCCATAAAGATTTGGCCTTGGGCAGGAATGAAAATAAGGAATTAGGCACATGTTGGTTGGTTCAGAGTCTCTTGTCCTTGGCTCTTTGTGTTTGCTTGGCTAGAGAGTTCCACAGGACAAACTCCAGAGCAGGATCTAACAGAATGGATGGAAGAGCAGCTGTTCTATTTCAGTGTGTGTGTGTGTGTGTGTGTGTGTGTGTGTGTGTGCATGTTCCTATGTGGTGCACATGTGCGGGTGCCAGAGGTTGATATCAGGTGTCTTCCTCAATCTAATTCCAGTTCTTATTTATTTATTTGTTTGTTTATTTGAGATGAGGGGGTGTTTCACTCTGTAGCCCTGGCTGGGCTGGAACTTGCTATGTAGACCAAGCTGGTTTCCAGCTCACAGAGATCTGCCTGCCTCTGCCTCCTGAGTGCTGGGATTAAACACAAGTGTCACCATGCCTGGCCCACCACCTTGTATGTTGAGATGGGGTTTCTCACTGAACCTAGAACTTGCTGACTGGGTAGCTGGCTGCTGGTCAGTGAACCCCCAGGATCCTTCTTCTTGCGCAGCCTCTCCAGAACTGGGATCACAGATACAGGGCACCATACCTGGCTTTTACATGCATGTTGAGGATCCAAGGCCTCATGCACAGCAAACATTTACCTACTAAGCCATCTCTTCAGCCCTCATTTTAGTTTTTGTTATGTGTGTGAGATGTCTGTTAAGTTTGGAAAAATGAAACCAGACAAGAAAAGTAAACAATAGTCAATATTCAGCCCCCATTCCCCACTGAATTTATATCAAGGGCATTGTTAACAGCTCTGTCTACATTCTTCCTGATATTAGCACTGTTCCTGCATCATGCTTACAGCTTCAGGCCTGGGCATGTCTGGGGGTTATGCTGCATGCGTTTGTATATTTTACAAACTTATCATTAACATTCTATTCAGCTCATGACCTCATGCTCCCCAAAAGTGTGGTGAACATTTTTAACAGCACAGAGCCAATCTCTGCAGCCCCCGTGGCTCATTCTCGATGGGTTCCAGTGTTTTATTCTAAAAATGCCTGATGTGGGGCTGGAGAGATGGCTCAGTGATTAAGAGCACTGACTACTCTTGTAGGGGACCTGGGTTTGATTCCCAGCACCCACATGGTGGCTAAGAACCATCTTTAACTCCAGTTCCAGGGGAATCCGACGCCCTCTTCTGACCTCCGCGGCATTGCATGACACAGGTGCACCAACCTACATGCAGACAGCACATTCATACACATAAAAAAATAATAAATAACAGGGAGACCCTGTCTCGAAAAGACCAAAAAATAATAATAAATAAAAATTAAAAAAAAATGCCTGATGTAACAGTTTGTTTTTGTGCCTTGAAAGAATCCTGCAGTTTTCTATGAGCAACATATCCACAAAGTGGCACGAACTATGTCGGAAAGAAAACAGTGTCATTAATTTTAATAGGTGCCACCAAATTATTTCACAGAGCGATTTCTCTGGATATAGGCTCCTTCTCTCTATTTGAGTCTCTTCCCCCACTCACCTACAAGTTCTGAAATGAGTCTCATCTTCTTAATTTTTGTTAATCAGCTGGTTGAATACATGTCTCATTATTGTTTTAATTTGCATTTCCATGATTGTTAATGAGGTTGTGCAGCTTTTCAGATTTTTTTTGGGGGGGCAGGTATTTACATTCCCTGTTCTTTGAAAGCAGAAACCACGTACATACATTTGATCTAAGTCACAAAATAATTGTAGCCCTGAGTATCTGAGAAATTCAGAAGAGCATGATGAAGGGTGTGTTTCATGCTGTCAGGATCTCCTCCTGAGGATGGGCTGAGGCATGGTGTGTAATCATCAATTTAATAAATCCCCCAATTTGGTGTCTTTTGGTTCCCATCTTTATAGACTTGATACTGGAGATGCTCAGCTTACTGCTAAGGTGCTGCTAATTAATGGTAGGCTCCTCCTTACAGAAGTGTGACAAGCCCCGCTGTTGGTACCTTCTAAGGGCATCCGTTTGAGAAATGCCACAGCTTATAAAATCTGGGATTGGTGGAATGTCAAGGAATCTGATTGGGAGCAGAGATGTGGGAAAGAAAATATTAACAGTAGTGCATGGGGTGTATTGATCAAGAGCCAGGGTTCCAGAAGGGCCAGAAATATCCCCAAATGAATGTGCTTTTCATCATTTATCCATGTTAACTTACTGGTGTTTGTAGTGCATCCCCTAGAAGCTAATATCCAAGGAGTCTAACCCCTTGAAATGGGCTCTTGAAGAGAATGCTATATGTCCATGGAGAGACCAAGCTGACCATTTTTCCTGGGGGTCTAAGCAGAAGCCAGTCTATGCTGCCTCACACCAAGATCTGATGGCTTGGGTAGCCAGTGTAGGGACACTCCATGCAGTTCAGGGTCAAGTCCACTTGGAATACGCCATGTGCCAAAATCTGGATCCAGGCACAAGAAAGACATTGACAGTTTGGATGGGGTCCAGAGCAAGGCACTGCCGCGATTAAGGGCTTACAGGCATGACATTTGAGCGGGGGCTCAAAGAACTGAATATTTACAGCAGGGCTCAGGGCTGGATTACGAGGCTTGGTGACTCATGGGCCTGTGGCTGAATCCTGAAGTTACCCTCCATGTGACTAGTTCCTTAGAGACAAGGAGAGAGCCCATTCTGTTACTCCCAAGAGATTAGGGTACAGAGGGTCTCCTTGTATCCCCAGCTGCCTCAAATTCAATGAAAGAGCTGGCCACTGCCTCCTCAACTCTCAGCGTGACAGCTTCAGATAGCACCCTGGGACCCAGATTCAGGTAGATTCCCACAGGACTGGGAAATTTGACATGGGTTCTTCCTTCAGAACATCCATCTTACATGGGGGGAGGGAGGGAAGGGGTTCTCCTTGTTAAGGGGAGGTCTGGCCTGTTGTTTGGGCCCTCTTGTGGGTGATGGGCCGACCAAATGGAGTCATTTGAGTGCAGCACAGACTTCCCTACTGTAGATCTGAAGCCCTCGGATTCATATCCTCCCATCCCGTCTCACTTGTAAGCCACTTTCCTTCTATCAGCTCCGTGCGCTGACTCTAAGACAACCTGTTTTTATGTAAGAGTTGGGGTCAGTGTTATCTATGCAGCGTGAACTGCCCAGGCTCATTCCTAACCCTCTGCTTGGACTGTGAAGAGGGCTCCAGCCCTCAGCCTAGTAATCCCATGCAAGGCTATCCATGGGGAGCAGTAACCTTGGCTTTGAACTCAGCAGTAGGAAAACCCGTCTGCAGTCACGATGTGCGTGAAAGGGAGCAGCTAGCACCCATACAGCAGTGTAGGGCCCTCTTCCATTTACCTTTGTTGGCAGGCACGTCACCGTCAACCGCCCTGCCCTCTATTCTTTGAAGGGAGTGGTTACCAGGTGGCTTTCTTTATTTTCTTCAGGTCCTTGCATGATGAGAACATAAGAACCTAGTCTGTGAGTTGACAGGCTGTGGCTGTCACGAGAGCTTTGTTTTACATGTGCTGCTTAGCTTTGCAAGGTGTGCAAACCAGTGTGTATAAAACTCAAGTTTCATAAGAACTCACTGCTTCTATGTCTGGAATTCTAGGACTATTAGGAACATGTACCATCTATTCAGTCACCATCAGAGAGGGGAGGGACAAACCTGTGGTCCCAGTTGAAAGTTCTTCAGATTTCCAAATATCTGAGGGCCTTGGAAAAAGCAGCAAGAGTCTTTGAGTAAAAAGTTCCAGGAGGGCTGAGAGATGGCTCAGCAGTTAAGAGCCCCGACTACTCTTTTTTTTTTTTTTTTTGAGTCAGGGTCTCCCTGTAGCTCTGGCTGTCCTGGAACTCACTTTGTAGACCAGGCTGGCCTCGGACTCAGAGATCCGCGTGCCTCTGCCTCCCAAGTGCTAGGATTAAAGGCGCGCGCCACCACGCCCAGCATTTATTTCTGTATGTGTATGAATGTACTGTCTGCATGCAAGTCTGTGCACCCGTGTCGTGCAATGCGCGGAGGTCAGAAGAGGGTGTCGGGTTCCCCTGGAGCTGGAGTTCTCCTGGAATTGGAGTCTCAGACAGTTCTCGGCCGTCATGCGGGTGCTGGGGATCGAACCCGGGTCCTCTGTAAGAGCGGTCGGCGCTCTTAACCGCTAGGCCATCTCTCCAGCCCCAAGCCCTGACTACTCTTGCAGAGGATTTGAGTTCGATTCCCAGTGCCCACATGGCGGCTAAGAACCGTTTTTAAGCCGGGCGTGGTGGTGCATGCCTTTAATCCCAGCACAGAGGCAGGCGGATCTCTGTGAGTTCAAGGCTAGCTTGGTCTACAGAGTAAGCTCCAGGCCAGCTGGAGCTATAGGGGGACCCTGTCTCAAAAAAAAGAGAAAGTTCCAGGAGCAGTAATAGCAGTTGGCCCAAGGGCTTCTTGGAGAATTAAATTAATTAAGGCAGAAGGTATAGCCAGCACCCAGTGCTCACCAGTGTTACCTTTAGATGGTTCCTTGGTGTTCTGGCTAATGAGACTTGCCGATGGGAGGGTAACCTTGTAGCTCTCCTTGAAGGCTTTGCTACTCGTGTGGGGTTAGTGACTGGGCTTCCTGACCACGTAGGTTCTCATTTAAATTGAAGACAGGAAAAGACCTTCTCAGTGTACCCCTGAATATTCCTGTGTCTTGGTGAGTCAATACCTGGCTGATCCACTATTCTAGGGAGACCATTATTATCATGTGTCACCATTCTGAATATTAATTGTGAGGACGTTTTATAATTCAGGCACTCCTCCTCCACCATCCTCGCTTCTACCAATTTCCTGGTGCTGAGGATCAAGCCAGGGCCTTGTATCTGCTGGACATGGCCACTGAGCTATGTCCCCAGGTCCGGCCAACTTGATTGTAACTTAAGAAAGCATACTACAGGTATTTGGTGCTAAGGTTATTAAATAACCACTTTCATTTACTTTGACTTCTTCAGGTACGAAACCAGCACTGGAGCCTAATTATGGAAAGTGTGGTCCCATCTGACAAGGGGAATTACACCTGTGTGGTGGAGAATGAATACGGGTCCATCAACCACACATACCACCTTGATGTTGTTGGTGAGTTTGCCTATCGTTGGCAGTCATTCTCCTACCAGTCTCTGTTCTAGTTTGAACTCATTTGAAACCGTGAGAGTGAGTATATTTTCTCTCCACATTTGAGGAGGAATAATTTGTCTCATTTTTCTCCTCTATAAGCTGGGGAGATTCCTTCTGTCACCTGACTGGGGGGGGTAGCCAGGTTTTATGGGGGAATGAGGGGATCTTCTTGGTTCCTAAATATCAAGTTTATCAGGTGGCTAAGGTACAAAACTTCGGACATTTGGAAGCTGAGACTCCTCAGAGATAGTCTATACAAAGAGAATGCAAAAGTGCTGCAGGAAAATTTTGTTGAGAGGTTATCTAAAGAAAGGCAGCTCATCGTGGATAAAGAGAAAGGAGGGGAAGGATGGACCCTGTAGCTGACTGATCAGTGTCAGAGATAGGTGTTTGTTGTCCAGTATCTCTCCTGGAAGGTGTTTCCTCTGTGAAAAGGGAACCACCTATGTTTGTGAGTTTAGAAATACCTATTTTGTCACAGTGCACAGATAAGAAGGCCATTTTGATTGCAGCCTGTAGTCTTGGAAACACAAGCTGCTTCCCGGCTTTTGCTGGTTATCGTGAGTTTTGTTGCAGCTGATGAAGAGAAGAGTGGTGACAGGACCCTGAGCCTTGGTGCTCTTGTTGGATTCACAGCCAGGAACCAGAGAGAGATGAATGCTGGTGCTCAGCTCGCTTTCTCCTTTTAATGCAGTTGGGACCTCCCCACTCCATAAAATGATGGGTCTTCCCGCCTCAGTTAACTCATCTAGAAACTCCTTCACAGAGATGCCCAAGAGGCTCATCTCCATGGTGATTCTAGATCCCGTCAAGTTGACAGTATTGGTTGTTGTAATTACTGACATGCATCTGCAGCTAAGACTCTGTTGTACAGGTCATAGTTTAAGATCCCATCCCTGTCAGAGCCACCCGTCCTCTCACACAGCGACTCTCAATCTGTTCCTTCTTCTCGCCCTTCCTTTGGGTTACCTCCTCCACATGAGGGTTGCTAAGGATTCAACAGGGATCCATTTTGCTTTCCCATGGCCTCTGGTGATACGCCCAACCAGTGTGCTCTGTAAACACAGTGTCTCCAGCATCATTTTCTGGCCATGGCCCCTGGTATTATCTCACAGGTGTTTCTTCTCCCTCTATAAAATATAAACTGTTTGAAGAGAAACTCCACAGGTGCTTAAGTTGTCCACAGAGCCATAGAAAACCTTTCCAAAAGTAGGACTCACCAAATTGCATATAGTTGGTTAATTGAATAGTTAGGTTAACTAAACAATTAAACAGAAAGCCATTCTGATTTTTCTGTCTAGTTAGAGGTTAAATTCAAAACAATCTGCCTTAGAAAGCATGATAGCAAACTTTAGCTTCTATGTACGTCTATCACACAGAAATATTTGAATTATTTGGAAGCCTTGGGGTAAAATTTGATAGGTCTTTATCAAATGTTTATCCTATGACTACTTACAAAAGAAAGTGCTAGAGTTCCCTTTTATTAATAATGATAATGATGATGATAATTCTTACTGTTCTTTTGGGTTCATATAGTCCAGGCTGGTCTTGAACTTGCTATGTAGCTGAGGATGAGCTAAGTTGTTTGGGCAGGTCAACCTTTCAGTCTTCCTGCCTCAGCCTCCTTTAGCTGACTGGCTCTGGCTCTAGCCCTCTTTCCTCACAGAGAGATCTGTGGCATGTTCCTTAGTGAGAATTACTATGTTCAGATATTTTACAAAACACAAAAGAGAAGTGACACATGGGAGGATTTCTTTTGTCACAAATGGCTCTAAATCCACCCATCTTCAAAAGCATATGACTTGGGATTTATGTTGGGCCAAATGGGCTGAATCTGACATGAAGTATTCCCATTAAGAAAAGATTTGGGGCTAAAAGTTCTAAATACTCAAATTGAAAATTAAGTAATTTATTGTAGGAAAAATAATTGTTCTGTACGAGTCCTTTGGGATTACAGCCTTGTGTAGGTCTACAAATTATTCATGAAGCTGGGTTGGGGCCATTCCAAGACCAGTGCCGTCAAGGCTGGACTGCACCAGCCCCGGGCTCTTGCTTACAGCAGGTTTTAGGTTGAGTTGTTTTGTTAAACATTTGAAAGCCCCTTGCCCCACCTACCCTTTGAGCTTTCTGGCAGTTCATCCCTGTGAAGCCCTGAAATCTCTCTTAGAGTTTAGGGTTGGGATTTAAATTGGGCTGCTGAAGAATGGAATTGTGCTGTCTAATGTTAATCCCCTGGCAGTCAGTCTTGCTGAAAAGAGCATATGATTCAGTGGTGTGATGCAGAGGGAGCACGGAGTGTATGGAGTAATGTAGAGAGAGGCCTGATTATGTCACAAATTTGGGAGATCGCCCAGCTCACTGCGGGCCAATAATGACACAATGCTGGTTGGGAATATCCATTAAAGCACAACACCAGTGATTTTTCTAAGCCTTGAACCGTCTTTATAAATAGAAGCTAAAAGTCAGTAGAGTACAGACATTTTTCAGTAAAGACGGAGGTGTGAAATAATCTCATCTTTGCTCGAAACCCCAGTGATTGCTTTGAGAAACACTAAGACTTGAGTCAGCCAGAGAGCCTCCTGTAGACTTAGAGGGTTGGGCACCATTCTGAACATCTTGAGAATAGAAACAGAAAGGATTCAGCCTTAGGCACCAAACTCCCTGGTGGCCCACGAGCCCAACTGGACTATGTCCCTGTGTGGCAACAGGATCTCAACTACCTTTCTGTTTTACAGAAAACTGTTAATTCTTTCCCAGTAAAGATAAAGTGTTCTTGTTCACATTCTTCAAGATTTTATTTTGTTGCTATGATACCTCCATCTGTAGTTCAGGTATTAGGAAGCATCAAAATGGAAAGGCAACCCCCCATACACACGCTTGTGTAAAAGCCGTGTAATTTAAGTGACATTCTTGTGTTCTGGAATTAAACAGCAGGCCATTGTTGTATGTGAGGGAAATGGTCTCCGTTTATGGGAACTCTTTAGGAGTCTTGCTTGATCCTCATTAAAATTGACACCATTACTTTTCACCCATTTACTGCAAGGGAAAATTAGCGTGAAGTTCCATGTCTCGGTAATTGTGGCAGTAATAAAACAGGCTGCTAAGTAACTGACCAGGGGAGGTAGGGAGTCTTTATCATGGTTCCTCAGTGAGGGGTGCCAAAGACCTGGACCTGATGGAGGCCCTGCCACCAAGAAGTGGCACCCAGGAGAAGTCATAATCTTTTTACTGTCTCTTGTTTCTGACCATGAGCTAAACCCCAGACATGTTAGAAACAAATATGGCCATGTGTTTTGACGAGAACAAAGGAAGCAGATAGTAGACACACCTGGGTACCAGGTGGATTGGGACAAGCAATTTAGCTCATCAGAGCCTGTTACATACATAGCCAGTAAAACTGGAAAGAGGATGCTTAGCTCATTCCTCTGATGCCTGTATTAGCGCCCCGGAGCTGCTGTAACAAATAACCCCAAGGAAGTTCTCTGGGGATTAGTCTTTAGTAACTATTGTTAGTCTCAGTCAGAAATCTGTGTGTGTATATGTCTGTGGGGGATGTGTGCATGTATGTATATGTGTGTACATGTGTAGGCCATTTCTGGTGTTATTCCTTAGGAGCTCCCCCCCCCCCTTTTGAAACAGAGTCTCTCACTGGGACCTTGGGCTTACCAATTGATTAGGCTAGGCTGGCTGGACAGCGACCCCCTAGGGTTCTATGTGTCTGCCTCCCCAACACCGAGTGTGTACCACCATGCCTGGCTTTTTTACATGGGTTCTGGGGACTGAACTCAGGTTCTCATGCTTATAAGGCAAGCATTTTATCAGCTGAGGGATCTCCCTAGCCTTGGAAGTCCTACTAGACAAAGTACCATTTTTGGATCAGTGACCAATGTTCTTGTTTCCTGCTGGCTTAATGATGTCATCAAAGCCATCCTAGGCTGCTTTGGTTGCTGGGCTTGCAGAAGATCAGAGGCTTGAGTGCTTGAAATTCAGGTAGTTGGCTTCCTTAATCCTCCCTTTACTTCTCACCCTTCTTGCAGCTCAGGAAATCTGGATCCAGCAGGGGTCTCTGTCCAGGTTTTCTTGACTCCAATTAAGAGAATTAGTTGTGGGCTGGGGAGATGGGTCAGTGGTTAAAGTGTCTGTGGAGCAAACAAGAGGACTAGAGTTTGGATCCACAGGACCCAGGTAAATGCTGGGTGGATGTGGTAGCTGGCCTGTAATTCCAGCCTTGGAAGATGGAGATGAGATCCTTGGAGTAAGGTGGCTAGTGAGGCTAGCTCTATCAGTGAACTCTGGGTTTAGTTGAGAGACCTTGCCTCAAAGAATAAAGTAGAAAGCAGGTGTCAAAGATTTCTACTATCACCCTTGGGCCTCGACAGACACATGTGTACACACTCGGGCTCACACATATGTGAACACACATACATGCACACATACCCTACACACACATACACACACACACACACACACACACACACACACACACACACGGATAAAAGATTAGTACCCTTTCTCATTAACGTAGCCCCTTTGGGTTTGAATCATGAACTTCTCATTCCCAGAGACTATTGTGTAACTCAATGATGATCTTTTTCTCTTGCCATTTTATATTTAGGGACAGAATGCAGCTCAGAGATTGTACCTTTGGATCTCCTATTAGTTTAAACATCTGGAACTTTGTCTTCCACCTCAGGTGGTGGAGACAGTAAGGAGTGTCTTGGTAGGCGTTTGGGGTTGCCAGGGGTCATTCTTTCCTTCTGGCTGGGTGGAGATGGCTCAGACTTTGCTACCAACCCTGACTTGTCAGTGACAGGCCAGAATCACACTGTCCGCTAACCCCTGACACATGGTCTGCAATCAGCTCTAGTGGAATAGCACACAGCCTGGCAGCCTACACTAACTCCTCAGGTCCGCGTTCAAGAGGAATGAGGAGTCACTTCCTCCAGGAACAGACTGTCAAGCCCCACTGTGGAGCCGACCCCTGGCCTAGAGCCTCTGGCATTATCCCCAGTGGAAGAAGGAGAAGTTTGCTGCTTGGGAACGGCCTCTGTCCTGGGAAGACAAAGGCTCCAGAGTGATTTCAGAGCAGCAAGGAAGGGTCCTGAGGAGTTTGAGTTCTTCAAACCACATCTGGAGAGTGAATTTGGGACCTCCTTATGGATCTGGAATAGAGTTCAAATCAGTGAAGACATGCTTATGATAGGCACTGGGGATATGGCTCAGTGGGTAGAGCGCTTGCCTAGCATGCATGAAGCCCTAGGTTCAACCTTCAGCACCACATAGAACCAGGTATGGTAGCATACTTCTGAAATCTGAGCACTTGGGAAGATCAGAAGTCAAGGTCATCCTTGGCTACAAGGTGAATTTGAGGCCAGCCCGAGCTATATGACCCAGTCTCAAAAATGAGAAACAACAAATGGGGATATTAAGTTTAATAGCAAACTAGTCAACCTTTGAGTTCATTATGGAGTCACTGCTGAGAAAGGTCTTATCTGAGATCTAGCTTTCATCTGATTCCGACTTCTGGATAGAGATTTTATATCCCTTGATGTCATAGAGAGGAGCTGTGGGTAGAGCATTTAAGTGACCACAAGCCAAGATCTGGAGGTTTTAAGGCACTGAATGCTGACCTTCCTTCCATTCTTAGCTATAAAGCTGTGTTCCTCCTGCACCAACTGGGTCTTAGCACCTGAACCTCCTGGGTCTGCAGGTCTCTTAGATTTTTATCATCTTGTTGCCAACCTGGTGGGTTTCCATTTCTTGCTCTAAGCCGGTGCTTTATGCTGGTATTGGCTCTATGTGCCAGCTTTGGAGTTGTGAAGCCTAGCAGGGAGGCAGAAAGCCCATCCGTCTACTGGAAAGGGGTTGAGGTTGTGTTCAGGTGATGGTCAGGTCACATTGAGAGCCTTTGTGTGAATCCAGCATCAGCCGCAGAGCAGAGGCGGTGGGAGGTGCTTTCCTGCTGCTCTTCTGCTACTTGCTTTCTCCTTTTCTCACACCATGGCTGCCCCAGGAAGGCTATGAGTTCTCCTTGCCAGATCATGCCTTTGGAGATTCAGGTGGGAATTATTAGGGACCCGGGCTTCAAATCCTGTTTCTTTCCTTTGCTACCTCTGCGGACTTGAGAAGTCCTGGAACCTCTCTGTGCCTTGGTTCCTCAACTGTGTGGTCGAGGTGTTTCTGTTCCCTTATGTTGCTGTGACCAAATTCCTGAGAACACTTAGGGAATGGAAGGTTTATTTGCCTCATAGATTCAGAGATATGTCCGTTCATCACTGCAGAGGAAAGGCAGCATAGAGCCAGCTCTGTCTGTGATGGTGGGAGTGTTATGTTGGGTAGAATGGCTAGCATCGAAGTGACCCGAGCCGGGGGCAGGTCTTCCTTTCAAAGGTCTATCCCTGGGGAACCTGCTTTTACCAGCCGGTATCTTTTTGCTCTCTGCCTACTTTATCTCATAAAGGCTCCACAGCCCTGCAAATAATGCCACAGACCTGGAACTGAACATTCAAAACAGAAGCCTGTGGGGCTCATTTCAGATTCAAAACATGACAGATGATAACCCACTTTGTCTGTAGCACCCGTGAGTGAAAGAGGTGCTGGGAAGGCAGTGCTGTGAGCCCTGGTGCTGGGTGATCATCCGTCACTCTAGTGCCTTGTTTCCTGTCCCCAGGCTCACACACACTCAGCCTATGCCCGATTACAAAAGTGCTGGGTCTTAGCACTTCCTTCAGGATGGGGATTTCAAAACTCCCTGGGCGCAATGCTATTTAATGAGCTTGCATTGCTCAGGAGGAGCTCTGCATTCCTGCCTCACAACAGGGCTTCCAGGGGCAAAGGCTAGTCAGCAGACAGTGCAGCTGATTCACAGTCACTGGCTGGCAAATGATGGCCTTCCCAGAAAGGAGCTGTTCCTCACAGGCTCTGAGATCAGGGGATGACCCTCCAACGTGGTGGGATGTCTTAGTTCTTGGCAATATCTATATTTGCTATGTTCCTGCAAAGGTGCAGATACCTTTTGACCCACAGTTGAGGAAGGAAGATTGTTGATTCCCTTCAATTCTGGCAGGGAGCCTAGCAGAGGTGACTGGAGAGAGAGAGAGCTAATATTTGGTTGGCCATCTGCTCTTTGACATGGAGGCTCAAAGGCAAAGAGGATGTAAAAGTGTTCTGTCAGGTTAATGTCTTACAGTTTTGTGTGTGAAAAGGGTCTCTTATGTGGACTGTGCCCAAGAAATGCAGGTGGGGGCAGGGCAGAGAGAAAGCTACTTAATCAGAGCAGTAAGCTTAGCAGAAGGATGTCTGCCATCAACAGTGACTGACCATCAGTGTGCAGTGATGTGTGGGAACTTAATAAGGTTCCCGTGAGCCTCATGGAAATACAGGTAGAGCATCCCCAATGCACAAACCTAAGCTCCCAAACTCCCTAAGTGTCTCACTGATTGCATTGTCAAAGATTGTTGCATTGACATTCTTACAAGCTTCTGAAGATTTTGGAGAATTTAGGATTTCAGGCTTTTCAATTAGTGATGCTCAACTATTCTGACATCTAAGAAACTCCCAAATCTGAGACATATCTGGCCCCAAGCATTTCAGATAAGGCACATTCAACTGTTGAATGAGTTATTTATATTTGGAGTTTTAAGCCTCTTCATGTACTTCAGAAGCTGAAACAAGAAAACTGTAGTTTTTCTTTCAACACACTTATCCTAAATACTGATTAATCAACAGCTGCCTTCATCCACTGAAGGAGCCTGTGGCGAGGTCTATGGCGGCTCCCATTAGGGCGGGTGTGGCTGCGGCACCATGTTCTTTGCAAGTGATGGATCCAAGTTTACTCTCCTGGACTCTCCTTAGAACTCCTTGCCATTTTGTTTACCTTCTTCCTGTTTGGTTTATGTGCACAGACAAGAAGAGAGGACGTGGCACGAATGTGCTCTCAACATAGAGAGCAGGTTGGATTAGGAAAGGAGGCTTTGAGAACTCCTGATGTAGTTTTTAGCATAGCAGATGGAGAGCTGGGGCCTGGGGAAGAG
Organism: Rhizomys pruinosus; assembly: GCA_009823505.1. Lineage (NCBI taxonomy): Eukaryota > Metazoa > Chordata > Mammalia > Rodentia > Spalacidae > Rhizomys > Rhizomys pruinosus. The sequence continues at coordinate 3,491,601 of VZQC01011034.1, read as the reverse complement.
ATGATAGAGGACGCTGATGTTGCTCTGGGGGTGTTGTTCTGTTTCTCCCAAGAAGAGAGAGGAGACAGTGAGAAGAAGACTGTCTTGGTATAGAATATCGTCAGTATTGTATCATGATGATGAATCCTCTGCCGTGTTAGTGCGGGGTTTTGAGATCCAGGTGATGATTTCGAAGCCTGTCTTACTGAGAAGCATCTGGAGCCACAGTTATTCTCAGTGTCTTGAGTTTTGGTTCCAAGAAAACAAACAGAGTTGATGGTTCTGCTTCTCATGTTGTCTGTACCGAAGGGAGGCATTTCTTGTTTGCTCAGATGGGCTGAAAGCTTTTCCTTCTGCTTGATCCACCCCAGGAGCAAAACAAGGCATCTGACGGATTAGCACAGAGTTTGCTAGACTTCCTCTAAGAACGGCTTTTACATGGTGAAAGTTGGACGATGAAAGAAAGCTGAGTCATCCAGTGGACAGTCCCCTGTGCCTGCACCTGCCAGCCTAGCTCAGTCCTTGCTGTGGCCCCTGTACCACCTGATGGGCCCAGTACATAGTCAATATGTAGGTCGTGCATAACTTTTTTCATTAAAAATACCACACAGCAGTCCTCATACACGTTTATTGATTGGACACCTGTGTGAATATTTTTGTAGGACAGATTCCTAAAAAAAGTAGGCTAACTTGATTCTTTCAGATAGATATTTGAAACCCAAGGAATCGCATTTTTATTTTAGGGGCTTTCCAGTGATTTCCAGCTTCTTTGAAAATAGTTTGAGAAAAGACACTCAAGGGGGCTGGAGAGATGGCCTAGCGGTTAAGAGCGCCGACCGCTCTTGCAGAGGACCCGGGTTCGATCCCCAGCACCCACATGGCGGCCGAGAGCTGTCTGAAACTCCAATTCCAGGAGAACTCCAGTTCCAGGGGAGTCCGACACCCTCTTCTGACCTCCGCGGCGTTGCATGTCACGGGTGCACAGACTTGCATGCAGACAATACATTCATACCCATACGGAAATAAATAAAAATTTAAAAAGAAAAAAAAAGAAAGAAAAGACACTCAAGTTAATTCTGGCAAGCAGATGCATTTAATGCCTAAACAGTTAAAAGGAATAAAGCCTTGTCACTACACTCTTCATGCGAGGGAAACCCAGCTCTGCAGACACCAGCTGAGGATCACTCCCCGCAGGCAAGTGGGGTGCAGGGGCTGTGTGCTGGTCTGCCCAGTGTGCTTGCTTTCAGCTGTGTTTACCCCTGCTCCTCAGGAGGGAGCCTGTGAACATCTGACGTGGGAGCTGACGTCAGCCTAACACGGAAGCCCAGGGCAGGGAGGGACCTTGCGTAGACTTTGTATTGAGAGAGAGAACGACTGTCATTTAGTAAACTGGGCAGGATAATAGACTTTGCTCACTAAAAACTCAGGTTTCCCATGACTCTAGAGCTAGAACTTACTAATTCTGTGATATTGTCACCATTGCTGCATCTCCTTAAAAACAAAACAAAACAAACAAAACAACATTGTGGAGAGATGGTTCAGTGCTTAAGAGCACTTACTGCTCTTCTAGAGGACCCAGATTTGGTTCCCAGCACCCATGTGGCAGCTAATAACTGTCCTTAACACCAGTTCTAGGAGATCTACATACATGAATGTTTTTATATGCATGTACATAAGTGTACCATAAAATACATATATTTGGTCTTTTTGAGACAGGGTTTCCCTATAGCCCGAGCTGGCCTGGAGCTCACTATGTAAACCAGGATGGCCTTGAACACACAGAAATCTGCCTGCCTCTGCCCTCCAAATGCTGCGATTAAAGGCATGTGCCACCACATCTGGCAAAAAAATAATTAAAATATTTTTTAAAGCATCTTGGGGGGCTGGAGAAATGGCTTAGAGGTTAAGAGCGCCAACTGCTCTTGCAGAGGACCTAGGTTTGATTCCCAGCACCCACATGGCAGCTAAGACCTGCCTTTAAGCTAGGCGTGGTGGTGCATGCCTTTAATCCTAGAACTGGGAGGCAGAGGCAGGTGGATCTCTGTGAGTTCAAGGGCAGCCTGGTCTACAGAGAGTTCCAGGCTAGCTGGGGCTATAGAGAGACCCTGTCTCAAAAATAAAATAAAAGCATCGTGGGCCAGGGAAGCAGCTCAATTGGTTGAGCCACTGCCTAGCATGGATGAAGTCCTGGGTTTGATACCCACAGAAACTGGGTATCACTGGTGGAGGCAAGAGAATCAAAAATATAAGTTCATCTTCAGCTACATAGCAGAGCCTAGCCTGGGCTACATGAGACCTTCTTTATTAACAAAAATTGTGCTTTCTATAAGCACAGAAATTGAGCATAGCATAAAAATGACCATTTAACCATGTTTTTGAAAGTATGGTTTAGTGACATATAACACACTTGAAATGTTGTATAATTATCACCTTTGTCCATACCCAGAAATCGTTCATTATCCCAGAGCCATATCTCCTTTAAACAAAAGCAGAGTCATTTTAAAGCTAAACTCTATGTAATTTTGTAGTCACCCAAGAGTTGTGAGCTCCAGTGTACTTCTCTGAATGGAGAAAGCTCAGGGTACCTTAAACATTTGGTGTGCAAATGATAGCAAGCCCTACTCCTGTAATTTGCCTAAGATCCAAATGGACACCAGCCACTTAGTTCCAAGCCAAGTCATATGGTCTGTGACATTAATTAGGGAAGGTACTTTGCCTCCACCTGCTTGGGTCTTCCCAGGTCTGAGCTGCAGCCAGCCCTTCCCTCTGCCTGTCCACACCATCAAGCAAGCACAAAAGAATTAGTGGTGTTTGCTTCTAGCATTTCATTTGGTGCAGCCTCCATAAGTCACTTTGTGACTTCAGCGCTGGAGGGAAGACACTCCTCTCTCCCCAAACAAGCTTGTTTCGCAGACTCTGCTGTCTCTGCAAAAGGTATGTGTGTGTTAGAAGCAGCTGGAGCCCAGGCTAATGCTGTAGGACTTTGTATGGGCCTGTATTTGGGCAGAAGGTGTGGATACCCGAAGGACCAGCAGCAAAGCAGAGAGGACAGGATCAGAAGAGGAAACGACATAACACCAGGCACCTTTCACAAAATGCAAGTTCTGTTCTTTTTTGAGACAGGGTCTCCCTCAAGTCCCAGCTGGTCTGGAACTTACTATGTAGACCAGGCTGGCCTCAGACTCATAGAAATCTGCCTGCTTTCTCATAGAAATCTGGGTGCTAGGACTAAAGGCATGCACCACCACACCTGGCTGTTCTGTTGTTTTAAAAGCAATCTGGGGGAGATGGGGAGCTGGAGAGATGGCTCAGCAGTTAGGTGTGCACATTGCTCTTGCAGAGGACTTGAGTTTCACTCGGGCAGCTTATAAGTGCCCATCATTCCAGCTTCATAAGATTCAATACTTCTGAGCATACACACTTTCTCTCTCTCTCTCTCTCTCTCTCTCTCTAATAAAAATAAAACCTTAAAAAAAAAAAAAAACTAATGCATAGAACCAGGCATGGTGGCATATGCCTTTATCCCAGCACTTAGGAGGCAGAGGCAGGCAGGTCTCTGTGAGATGAAGGCTGGCCTGGTGGTCTACATAGCAAGTTCCAGGCCAGCTGGAGCTAAAGGGAAACTCTGTCTCAAAAAATAATTGGAGAAAAAAAGTAATGCAGGAGAGAGGTGGCATTTGGGAGATGTGCTTGATCCTGACAACTGACTTCTGTGCTTGGAACCCACCTAAGAGTGGAAGGCGAGAACTAACGCTATACCATATTACAGCAAGTGTGCACTTCCCAGTCAGAGCAGTCCTAAATAATAATAAGAAAGTGAACACTAAGGGAGAAACCCCCAGCGTCAGCTTCTGGCCCCCACATGGCTATGTGCGTCTGTGTACACATGAGTACACATACAAGAAGAGAGAGAGAAGAAAAACGAAATGTGGAACCTTGGGCCTGGTAGGGAGTTGGGAAGCTGAGGTAGAGAGATTATGAGTTCAAGGCCAAGTTGGACTCCATGGCGAGACCCTGTCTTTAAAAGGAGAAATAAAAGTAACACAGGGTACCCAGTGCCCCAGATGACATAAAGTCCGGACGGCCTTTTATGCTGATCTTTAGAGTCCGGAAAAAGCTTAGAGAAAAGAAAACAAAACAGAGCTCAGAGCCCAACTGGCTTGAGCCTGTCTGGTGTGAGTGTGTCAGGTGGAGGCTGGACAAGGCGGTGAATTCATTCTGCTGGTTGTAACGAACATGAGGCCTTCAGCAGGTTGGGAAGCTCCCCCCAACCTCAGCAGGCTTTGATGGCTGCCTCCTGCTAATAACCATGCCTCACGCTAACTGGTTTTAGTGCTTAGTATGTTCTCATGAGCAAAACCAACCACCGCCTATTGTTGACGAAAAAAAAAAAAAGCCAGGCTGGCTTTAGAAAAAAGGAGCTCTCTCCTGATGTTGTTTGTGTCTTGAATCTGAGTGTTCCTTCCCCATTCAGTCCTCTGAAAGTTGCTAAGAAACTGGCGTTTTGGAAGAAGAGCACTTAAAACGTGATTTTGGCTTAAAGACAGAATAGGCAAGGTTATCCATGTGCCATCAATGAATGGGTGTCCGAGAGAGAGAAGGACACTGGCTGCTTCTAGAACCATCCCGGGAACCCAGCGTGATTTCAGTCTTTTGGTCTTTTGCTGCCAGAGCAAGTAATTTTCAGCTGGTTCTCTAAGTGGCAAGTGCTACTTAACTTTGGAGGAGGGGAAAAAAACAAGAAACCAAAAACACAACTGAGGAGACTGGGGGATGCTGGAAAACTAGCAGCTATGGGCTTGATTAATTTATAGGTGTCATTTAAGAGCCTGATCCTCCTGATCCTTGAGATGCCTGTTTACTGAGTCTGTAGACGGGAGACCCCGGCTTCATGGATGGTTTTTTATGGCTTCTCCTGTGTCACAGCTGAAGTAGTAGATCTCTTATAAGCAAACATATTATTACGTCCTGAGGACGCCTGGCATGTTATAAAGTTTCAGTGGTCAATTAACAAAGATTTATTCTTTGTCACTCAGGTATTTTCTGTGTTTTGTCCCCTCCCCCTTGCTCTGTAATTACCCCCTGGAATGAAGCAGGCTGCTGCCCCTCCCCTGCCCTCACTGGCTGGGTCCTGGCTCTCAGCGACAGACCAAGGCTTGAGAGAGCGAATGTGGCTATTTAGGCATTCAGCAGCTGGGCTTTCTGCTGTGGTGAAGTGGACACTTGAAACAAGGGGGCATAGCAAGAGGGAGCGAGAGGCTGGGAGGGAATGGCTTTTTATTTTATTTTTTTTTTTAAGCACTCCAGTCTGTGTTTACTATGCATTTATTCAGTGGAACCTCATTCCAGAGGTGCAGCCAACTGTCCCCTCAGCCACAGCCGCACCCTTTGGAGCGCTTCCCATTGTATCTTAATTTGGAATTCACACAGGACCTCAAATGGCCATTTCAAAGGCTTTCATGCCATTTCTTTCTCCGTGGTCCGCATACTGTCCATGTGCAACCTGCAGGTCCCACTCGTAACTATTTCAAAATTGCAGTCAGGAAATGGAGATGAGCTGCCTGTCAGCTTGTCCACCTTCCATGCATCTATTTCACTCCCCTAGAAAAAAGAAAAATGTGTTTTCTATAATATCTGAGAGTTCAACATGCTGAACCCTGTAAATCTGCCTGCTGGAGGAGATGGGATTTTTGTTGTCAAAAGCGAGGGGCTTTAGTCTCTCATCCAGAAATAATACATGGACTAATCCTTTTTATTTCAATGTACTGTGAAAAGTTGCAAACCCAAGGGGTTTGGTTTGCCTGGGGCTAGATGAGGTTTGGGGGAGCAGGTGAGCTGTTAGGAGGGCAAGCATCCCTCTTTCCCTATGCCCACTGCAAAGGCCACATGGGGGGCACCTGCTCTGCCAGGTGCCTCGAACATCTGACTTGCTTGCGCCCCAACTTCCTGGAAGTTAGGAAAGGAGTGCGACACCAGCACCTACTTCCTGGTAGCTGCTTTTTCTTGTTTGCTTTTGTCTGTTTTGGTCTTACCATGTAGTCCAAGTTGGCCTTGAACTTGGGTCCCTCCTGTCTCAAGGTCCTGAGTACTGGGATCACAGGTACCCACTACCATGTCCAGACGGCCCGTGGCTGTTATTAAGGGTCTGTTGACACCAGTGGAGGATCAGCGGCTGAGGAGGACAAAAAGAGCAGAGTGGTGCTTGGCAAGGCTGGCATCCTGGGACCTCTTCCAAGATGTTTCGGGCCTCGTTCTCTGACTTGTTTAAGGGCAGGGACTAAGGTTGCAAAGGAAATCAAAGCCTGATGTGGAGAAATGAAACATGAGGCCTACTGACTTTTTAAAAACATTTTAAATAACATTCTCTGAGGTTTCATTTTATACCGAACGCAGCTGTAATAAGTTTTAGAAGATGGTGTAAGGTTTCTATTACAGAGCGACCCCCTCTTGAAGGTTGTTTTTTTTTTTTCTTCTCAAAGCGAGAAAGAGCTGAGGGAGGGAAGGAGAAGGGAATGAGGGTCGTAGGGGTGGTTAAGAGGTTATTTCATATAAGGTGAGAAAATTTGAAAGGATGAATTCAAGACTGAGTTGTATTCGGTATGCTGTAATTTGCAAATGCAATAACATTAAACCATTGCAAAGGTCTCTTTTTTTCTTTGGGTGAAAATAATCCAGATAGCTTTGGAATAACTTAATAACTGGAGCTCAGCAGCACTTTCACCACAAGTAAAACAAGACCACTGCTCGGGACCGGCCCCTCCAGTGCTACCCCAGGCACTGACTCCCTGCAGGAGGATGGAGCAGACTGGAGATGTCTCTTTCTGAAAGCCCTCGTTGTTCACAGGCAGTTATTTGGTATTACACACATAGTGTTTGCTTGTGAGATAATTTATTAGGAACAAGTATGTGTAAGAAAGAAGACTTGCTATGAATTTTAGTGGCTCTGGCTTAAAACCTCAAGGGATTTTGTAGTACTTAAACTTTTTCTTTAATTTTAATTTATGTGTGTGAGTGTTTTGCCTGCATGGATGTTAATGTGCCCTGTGGTACAATGCCCACAGAGACCAGAAGGCATCAGACAGTTGTTACCTGCCATGTGGATGCTGGGAACTGAACCTGGGTCCTCTGCAAGAGAAGCCAGTGCTCTTAACCACTGAGCCATCTCTCCAGCCCTGAGATTTTATAGTACTTTTGTTTCTAAGAAAAGACATTTTTAGCTGGGTGTGGTGGCGAACACCTTTAATCCTAGCACTTGGGAGGCAGAGGCAGGCGGATCTTTGTGAGTTCAAGGCCAGCCTGGTCTACAGAGTGAGTTCCAGGACAGCTGGGACTACAGGAAGACCCTGTCTCGAAAAGACCAAAAAAAAAAAAAAAGAAAAAGAAAAGACATTTTTAAGCCCACTGTCAATAGTTATTCTACACACACACACACACACACACACACACACACACACACACACACACTGCCTTGACTTTTTTAGTGGGTTCTGGAGGATTGACCTCAGAGCCTCGGCCTTACATAGTAAGCACTTAACCAACTAAGTCCTCTCCCAGACCTACAATTCCTTCTTTAATGGGAAGGTGTTGACCTTCTTAGTAGTGGACAGGTACAAAGGAGCATATTCTGTAACTGTAGCTAGCAGCTCCAGGCCCAGAGGACCTCTGTCCTGCTGTTAAATCTGCCAGTAGGAGTCCTGGTAAGGATGTGGATAGGGGACTTAACTGTCCTTCCCACATGGATGGAGCCAGATGGGATTAAAGCAGACATTGGTCCCTCCCTGTGGCACACAGCTTCTCCTGGCCCAATGCTGAAGCAGCCTACAGACTGAGGCTTTCCTGTGATGTCTGAAGAAACCAAGCGCTGAGATTGCTCTATATCAAAAGGAGCAGCCCTAACTTGCAGGTTCTTTGCTCGACATGGGTGATATTGAAGCAGATAGATGACCTCTTTAGGGTTCTGGAATCCTTATCTTTATCATATAGAAATCGAAGTGTCTGTGAAATGATGGAAGATTCCAGAAGGAAATGTGCTAAGGGTCACCACTAGCACTTTCTTTTTTTTGAAAAGTCTTAGAGGCCAGCAACAAGTTTATACAGTAAAATCAATTTGCACATGGTCTGGCTCTAGTTCAACAAATTCCACTGGATGATATTTTAATCTGAAAGGCCCAAATATAGCAAGGCTTAGATATCTATCATTCTAGATCCGTGCACGGGGACTCTCAGGTGTACTGTGGAGCCATCCTTTGGTGTATTGGGCTGGTTAGAGGACGGTGGTGATGGTGGGGTCAGGTTCCTTATTTCCTTTAACTGTTTTTCAAGCTGGAGCCCTGGTAGCCACAGTTAGAGGAGGAGGGCAGGGGAGGGTTGGGATGTACCAGCATGCTTTTGTGAATGGACTGATGACTGGAGTGTATTGACCATTCACTGCCATGTAGGAAGGTTCCAGTACGTTTGTCATTACAGTGCTTTTGTGTTTAAGATCACGTAGCATTCTGGTCTGTTAATTCGTTTTTGTTGACTCATTCGTTTGCTTAATTTACTGTCATGAGAGCACAACATGTGATGTGTTGTCCCAACATGTTCTTAAGCATATGGGATCTTATTGTTGAACATAGGTGGAACAGATCTCTAGAATATATTGATCTTGCTTAGCTGAAAGTTTGCACCTCGTGATTTGCAACTCCATCTCCTCCTCCAGCCTTGAGCAACCACCGTTCTAGTCTTCAAACATATGAATTTGATGAATTTAGATCCCTCGTGTAAGTGGGATCATATAGTACTCCTCTTGCAGCTGTCTTGGAGCTCACTCTGTAGACCAGGCTGGCCTTGAACTCACAAAGATCCTCCTGCCTCTGCCTCCCAGGTGCTAGGATTAAAGGTGTGCACCACCATGCCCAGCTGACTGTCCTGTTTTAACTAGTGTAATGTTCTCCTGATCTGTTCCTGACGCCAGTTGCCATATATAGAGATCACAGTTTTTGTTTTACCCTTTCTTCAGTTAATAAACATTGAGAGTGTTGGTTCATTAAAGCCTTGGCTATCATGAATAGCTCTGTGATAAATGTGTCTCGGATTTTGATTGCAGTTATTTTGGATAAATATTTAGAAGTGAGGGGTGTTGGGTCAGGTGGGTTGTTCTTTTTCTTAAGGCTTTCTGTGCTTACGGTACCATTTTGTATCCAGGATGCTAAGGATATGGCTCAGTGGTAGAACACTGGTCCAGCATGGGTAAAGTCCTGGGTTCAATCCCCAGTATCACAAAAACAGACTTTGAAGCGACCATTTTATATCCCCACTGCAATGTATGCAAGGGTTTTATTCTCTACATGTCCTATGACGCTTGTCTTATTTTTTTAATAATGATCCTCCTGACAGATGTGAGGTAATAGCTGATTGTGTTTTGGATTTGCATTTTCCTAATGATTACTAATGCTGAGCATCATATAATATATATGTATATATTATATAATCTGTTGGCTGTTTGTCTTATTTGGAGACATCTTTCATCTTTAGTCCATCTTTAATTGGGTTCTTGGGGGAACTCAGGTATGCCAGCACAGCTTGCTGCCGAGTGCCCCCTCACAAGTTGCTTCTGTGACTAATATGAGACGGAGGATGCTTTGATGAGAACCTCTTCAGAGGGACAGGACAAGCGAAGGCCAGGAAAAAAATGATTGAGCATCCTTTCTCTGGGGCCCCCTCTGAGACTATAGAACATGGCCTGGGCTTGGAAACAGGCATCTCCCTATGTTTCTTTAATGCTATATTTGTGGCACTAAATAAACTAAGGAATATTTACTTGTACATCTAGTGCCAGGTACACGGTGACACTTGGTACTTCTCAAATGAGTGAGTAAACACAGAGCTGCTTCATGGAGTCTGTTCATGATAAAGAAATAGATCCACTCAGTTTTGCTTTCTTCCTCATTTGGGTTTTTAGTTTATTTTCCTTTTTCCTTTTTTATTTTTCTGTTTTTCTTTTGTCTTTTTGAGACAGGGTCTCCCTGTAGCCCCAGCTGTCCTGGAACTCACTATGTAGATCAGGCTGGCCTTGAACTCACAGAGATCTGCCTGCCTCTGCCTCCCAAGTTCTGGGATTATAGGTGCGCGCCACCACGCCTGGCCTCCAGTTTACTTTTTTTTTTTTTATTAATTTTATTTATTTCTGTATGTGTATGAATGTACTGTCTGCATGCAAGTCTGTGCACCTGTGTCGTGCAATGCCGCGGCGGTTAAGAGCACAGACCGCTCTTGCAGAGGACCCGGGTTCGATCCCCAGCACCCACATGGCGGCCGAGAACCGTCCGAAACTCCAGTTCCAGGAGAACTCCAGTTCCAGTTTACTTTTTAAAGCAAGGGATGCAAGTGTTCCAAGAACATCTTAGCAATGGATCAGGAGACACGGTGCTCAGGAGAGCCACTCTTGGTTTTCAGGGTGACCTTGAGGTCAATCTTATCCCTTGCCTGTGATGTCAAGATTATGTTTAAAATGAATCTAGGGGCCATCTCAAGCCCAATACATGAATAAGGATCCTTCTGGTTGATGGCTGTCTCTTGGTCTGCCAAAATAAAATCTTTTCCCTTGTTCATTAGGGAACCTATAACTCACAATATAATAAGTTCTTTTCTGGAGTCTCTAAATAAGTATCTTTTTATAAGGGTTGCGCTCCAGTGGTCTGCTTTGAAGTCGTTTGTATTGTGCATGGGGCCCCTGTGTTATTCCAGAGGAGTCAGCCAGCAGACGGGAGGCTGTTTTGGCTTGAGTTCCCCGACAGCCTTCTGGACAACACAACTTATTTATTACTCTCTCTCTTCTTCCCATCCCTGCCCCTCCTTTCTCCAACAGAGCGATCTCCGCACCGGCCCATCCTCCAAGCTGGACTGCCTGCAAATGCCTCCACGGTGGTTGGAGGGGATGTGGAGTTTGTCTGCAAAGTTTATAGTGATGCCCAGCCCCACATCCAGTGGATCAAACATGTTGAAAAGAATGGCAGTAAATATGGGCCCGATGGGCTGCCCTACCTCAAGGTCCTAAAGGTGAGGACTTTCTGAACCCCAAGCACCCTGCAGTCGGGGGAAGGAGGTGGGCAGGTGGGCAGAGGACTTCTTTGGGGCCTTGTCCAGGTTCTTTGATTTCCTATTGAGTTTCAAAGGTGGTTCTGTTTATGGACTGGCCAGTAGAGTACTGTAAAGGATTAGCAGTCATTAGTCCCGCTAATAACGTTTCCGAAGGAGGCTGTAGAGGAGGGGATGGCCTACTACATGGGGAGTCTGAATAGCTCGGCTGTTTTGTTTTTCAGCCCTGAGATCATACAGGAGGTGTGAGTGTGGCTTGACTGCACATCTTTAAATAAAGGTAGCCTGGTGGTACTGTTGATAGGACAGTGCACAGAGTAAATGGGATGGAGTAGATAGAAAGAACTGGAAAGCTTCAGATACTGTGTTTATTAATGTTGTTACTCTGATGTTTTCTATTGATATGGCATTACAATAAAATTTTAGTAGACAATTTAGATTTTCTTTTTCAAAAAATCCCCTTACCTTTTATGACCCATTCACACGTGGTACAGACTGTAGACTTTGGGCTGTGTTTCTATACCCATAAAATAATGATGGAGGAGAATTTCTTCCCTATTTTTCATTTAAATAAAAGTTTATTTTAGCTGGGCGTGGTGGCACACACCTTTAGTCCTAGCACTTGGGAGGCAGAGGCAGGCAGATCTTTGTGAGTTCAAGGCCAGCCTGGTCTACAGAGTGAATTCCAGGACAGCTGGGGCTACAGGGAGACCCTGTCTCAAAAAGACCAAAAAAAAAAAAGTTTATTTTTTAATTGTGTGTGTGTGTGTGTGTTTGTGTGTGTGCAAGTGCCTGCAGAGCCCAGAAGAGGGTCCTTGAGTCACCCAATATGGTGCTGGGAACTAAACTCTGGTCTTCTGCAAGAACTTGCAGTACAATTCTTAACCATTCAACCATCTCTCCATCCCATTTCTCATTAAGAAAACAAATTGTCTACAAGGTCCCATTTCTGTAACACGAGTCTCTTCAGTTTTTAGGTTTACTTTCTCCTCAGGATGGTGGAAGTATGTGGTAAAGTGTGTGGTAGCTGTGTCTGCACTGCTAATTCTTAACCCCGTCTCTGCCACGTCTCCCATTTGTTGTTCATGAAGCCTGTCCTTGTAGAACAGTCTTCCCATGGAACTCTCTAGGTGGCTTGCTAGGAGCTCTTAACCAGTATAGTGTTCTTTCTTGCCAACAATACCCAGGATCCAAAGTGCTGGAGAAAGATGGGCCGCCTGGGGAACTGCTGACCCATCCCATCAGCTATTGCTCACCCTCTATTACTGTACTCCACCACAAAACTTCTCTTCTCTGCCACCACTAAATTTATTTTGTGCCTCTTCAAACCACAGCCCTTTAGACATAGATCATGGAGGTTGTTTTCTTGTGGTATGTTGGTGGCGGGACCATAGACAGCATGGAGTCCTTCCTGGTTGCCCGTTATATTCTTCTCCTATGTCTGTTCCAGCACTCGGGGATAAATAGTTCCAATGCAGAAGTGCTGGCTCTGTTCAATGTCACTGAGGCGGATGCTGGGGAATATGTATGTAAGGTCTCCAATTATATAGGGCAGGCCAACCAGTCTGCCTGGCTCACTGTCCTGCCCAAACAGCAAGGTAACAATGTTTTTGTGTTTGTGTTTTGTTTTTGTGTTTATTTGAAGAAAACTCGATATAGAAGCTGAAAAGACTTGGTGCTTTGGGAGGCCGCAGGTAGCTTCTAGCGTAGCTCTCATGACCTCAGTATATTTATAATGATCTTTCTTTGATGCAGCTGGCATGATGCCAGTGGCCATGGAAAAATGCCCACTGCGTTCAAAGTGCTCGAAGATTATCCTCCACCCCCACTCATTTTCAAGTCGTTCTTTCTGGTCTTTCTCGTTTGGACTGCACATCTCCTATAATCGCTGCATTTGAGTACCATGTGAAACTCATGCTTGCATCCCTGTTGAATTTGTAGTTTCTGATTATCAGCAGAACTTGCTTTTCCTCTTATGACAAGTTTTTAGAGATATATTAACCTGAAATAATTTATCCAATAAAATTTTTGCTTTGTTGCGGCTCCATGACTGATTCTCTCCCAAGCTTGAGCGGAGCGTCTCACCTAATGACTACCACTGGCTGATATTGAAGGCAGAGGTTAAGTACTAGCTTATCATTGGTCATATTTATAGTTTATATTTAAAAAGAAAACAAAGTCCCTTTTTCCTGTTACCAGGACTGTGCTTTCTGCCATTTCGCCCCCCAAGGCTTTGTAAGGCCAGATGATTTTTGCCTGAGTAAAATTAATCAGAATCTGGTTCCCACAGAGCCAAAGGGATGTATGACGTAGTCGCTCGGCATCTCTGCTGTGCTTCTTCCGTCACACAGCAGTGTAGGTAGGGTACCCATCTTCACTGAAAATGCGAGACTGCAGCCAATGGGGCCAGAACCCAAATTAGCCCTTTGGGCACCAAACATTTGGAAATCCACCTTCAAATCTAAATGGAAGAGTCCAAGAGACCTGGACTCTGTGGGCTGATTTTTCCATGTGTTTAATTGCATGCCTGTCTAGGTGGTGACGCCGGTGTGGTGAAGGGCCTGCAGAGGTGAGCTGGCCAGTGTGCTCAGTGTCTCTTGGTTGTGGGCTTTGTGGATGGGCTGCAGTCGGAATCTCCTGGTAGCCGGCACCCCCTGGAGCCGCCGGTTCGAGACCTCGTGGTTCCAAGGCCCCCTCCACAATCATTCCTGTGTCTAGACCTTTTCTTGCTTCCTTTGTTTTCTAGGCCGCCGGTGTTAACACCACGGACAAAGAGATTGAGGTTCTCTATATTCGGAATGTAACTTTTGAGGATGCTGGGGAGTATACGTGCTTGGCGGGTAATTCTATCGGGATATCCTTTCACTCTGCATGGTTGACAGTTCTGCCAGGTACATACTGTTCTTCTCTCTTTGGGTTTTCCCTTTTCCTTGTTGATTGCTATAAAATTAACACAGCTTCTGTTCTCAGAAATGGCCCCTTTTATCCTTTGCATAAAGGTTAAAAAAAAAAAATTTAAATGATCCCCCAGGTATGAGAAAGTTGCCTTGGAAAATTCTCTTACAAAGAGATCCCAGACTTACATTTATGATCAAGTAAAATTTCACCTGTAAAACCCAAAGGGATCTTAGAGTTTTAGTGAGGCATCTGAGATATGGATCAACTAGCCCTGCCCCCCCTTAAGAAAGAAGTCAGGTCGGGCGTGGTGCCTCATGCCTTTAAGCCTAGCACTTGGGAGGCAGAGGCAGGCGGATCTTTGTGAGTTCAAGGCTATCCTGGTCTACAGAGCGAGTTCCAGGACAGCTGGGGCTACAGGGAGTCCCTGTCTAGAAAAGACCAAAAAGAAAAGAAGTCAGAATTACTTTGTGAAATTGAAAGTAATTTTTAAAATTTCCCATTGTAAATTCCATTTTGCTGAAATCCCATATATAGTTAAATCCCTCTAATTCCACCTAGCTTACTTGTTATTGGATTATAGGTCAATCTATATTGGGGTGCCTGGGGGAGCACCTTTGAATGTAGCTGGCTGTACAGAAGCAGTGTGTTACCTACCTTGGGAATCGGTGGCTTGTTGCATGTGGCGATAGGGTGGATTCTATTTGCTTGTACTGCAGAGCATGTTTGTGCCATTTGGGGCTCGATGTTATTTCTGCTCTATGAGAAATAAACATCGATGAAGCCTGTTGCCTAAACACTGCTACTGTCTAAGTCTTTAACCAATTGCCTCTGTACTAGTCCAACTATCTTGACAAATCCTGCCCTCTCCGATGCATTGCCTCTCATTTCCTTTGAAAAGCTGTATAGACCGTGGATTGCTAGCTCATGATGATGTTTCATGTTTTTTGAGTACCATGCCTACCTGCATGCTTCTTTTATATCATAAAAACAAATGGATCATTTCATTTTGTGCTGTGCTGCTGAGAGTTTTATATCTTTGCAAGTATTTGTTTTGCCCATTAAAATGTTTAAGCTTTAAGTAATAACCATTGCATCTATTGTCCCTTTGGTTTTGAATCTGCTCTGAATATTTGCTCTGAAACAGTGAGATGCCTCTCCATTGAGCTTGCTTTTACTTGTGGTGCTACATTCTGTGAGTGCCTAACTGGTACTTTGTAACCAATTTGCCTGACAATACTAGCCCATTAAGGGAATACAGTTTGAGAAAAATGATGTTTGGAGACACTGCTTATAGACTGACCATTTGGGGATAAGGAGGGACCTTATGGTTGATAGATGTTAAATTAATTATATGTGCACTCATATGCAGCATTATTTATGTTTTTTCTTAAAGGTTGTAATATCAAAAATGCAAGTGTTTTAGTGGTTATTAATATTATATACAGTATAATATTAATATTATACTGTATTATATACAGTATAATAATATTATATACAGTGTGTATTATATCTATGGCTGTGTCATGGTTGGCATTTGTTTAACTGAATAATATGCTGGACTACATGAAGGGACTCACCATAGCTCTTTCAGGCCAGCCTGCTGTATGAATGTGAGTTCCATGCAGAGCTGTGGTCCTCTGGGGAGCGTCTTGTTAAGCCTTCTCCTGGGAACCTCCCCTAGTAAGGCATTGCCCCAGTCTCCTTAGAGACAGAAGCAGACATGGTCCTTTTCAACAGTTTTCAGTTTGATGCATGTTCAGAGGCTATCATGAAAGATAGTCCTCCTGAGGTGGGTGTACTTGGTAGTCCCACTCAACCCAGCTGCCTAATGGAATGTGCCCTTGTGGTCTCCTCCTTGGTAGCTGATGCCCATTGAGATGGTGGCTGCCTGGGCTGTGGTGCTAAAGCCAGGTGCTAAACCCTGGAGAAGCCCGGGCAGAGGTTACATGGCACGTCTGTGCCTGGGTATCCTTCATTGACTTACTGATGGGAAGCCCACCTTGCCGTTGGAGTGATTTCTTGAGGTACGCTATGATGCTCCCTCCCCTCTAGCATCCTAACTTTGTGACTGACTTACCTGTTCTTCCCCTGTGATCTACAATCTAGCACCTGTGAGAGAAAAGGAGATCACAGCTTCCCCAGATTACCTGGAGATAGCCATTTACTGCATAGGGGTCTTCTTAATTGCCTGCATGGTGGTGACAGTCATCCTGTGCCGAATGAAGACAACAACCAAGAAGCCGGATTTCAGCAGCCAGCCAGCCGTGCACAAGCTGACCAAGCGCATCCCCCTTCGGAGACAGGTAACAGAAAGTAGATAAAGAGTTTGAAGAGACTTACTACTCTCCGTCACCCAGCCAGCTCTTGGGTCTTTTCCTCTGTTTGATGCTGTCTACTTCTGTCTGCTTCGGCACACGGTTCCAACCTGCCCCTTCGTGGAGGTTCAGTGAACATGTGGAACTTGGAGAGTTGAGTCATGGGTCTACTCTGGGCATGGTGAATGGGTCTAGTTTTGAAGGCAAGGAAGGACAGTCGTGTGAGACTCAGAGCTGACAGGGAGGATGGGAAGTGACAGGGAGGCAGTGGCCTCTGTGTGCACAAGACTCAAGTACACCGGTGTCTTAGAAGAATAGGCCATTTTTGTCTCCTGGGATCTATTGCCTTTTTTTTTTTTTAAACACACATGAATATTCAGATGGAGGTCATATCATTAGTAGGAAAGAGAGTCTACTGTTCTTTGATTTACCATTTTAAGACAAGACCAGAAAACCAGTCTGGAGTACATCTGAACTAGGGCTCACTTTTAAAGTGGTCTGTGATTTCTTTCTAAACTGGATTTTGACTGAATCCCTCTGATTCTTAAAATGATGTTGTATGCATATATTATGTTATTGTTATGGGTTACAGGTTTGGCCAGGATTTATTTGCTGATAAGATTACCCTTTTTAAGGTTTGTTTTCATTTATGTGTATGTGAAGGGGCCTACAGAGGCCAGAAGATGGCGTTGGATCCGCTAGAGCTGGGGTTATAGTGGTTGTGAGCCACCTGACATGGGTGCTGGGGACTGAACTCTGGTCCTCTAGAAGAGTAGCAAGCACTTTTCTCTATGGGGCCATTTCTCTGATGACAGAGCCTTCACTGTGCCATGAAACAAAGTCTGTCAAAGGTAGATGGGACAGGAATGTTTGGAGTCTTCTCTGCTCATTCATGAAGTTATAAGGGCCAGGGATATGTGAATGCAAAGTATTTAGGAAAGGATTTAAAACTTGGATCCATTAAAGATGTTATAATTACTGCTTTTGAAATAATCTAAGCAATGGTCAGGTCACTGGCTGTGTTTTGGGGTTCGTCATAGTAAAACTTCAAGGTGCTTGTTAAAAATTGCAGAATCATGCCTGGTGTGGCAGCACACACCTTTAATCCTAGTACTCAGGAGGCAGAGGCAGGTGGATCTCTGTGAGATTGAGGCTGGCCTGCTCCACACAGTGAGTTCCAGGCCAGCCGTGGCTACAGTCTCAAGAAAACAACAACAACAACAACAAATATTATAGATTTATTAGTCTTAATCCCAGAGACTTTTACTCAGTAGCTCTTGAATGGGACTGGGAATCTGCTTTTAAATACGTCCACGGGTGATGGTGTGTAGTACTTAGAGACACCTCTGCATTATCCCAACCCTGATACTCCTGGTGCTTCAGCTAACAAGGCCCTTTTTGTGGACAAAGTGCTGGGGAGGACTGGGGACCGTCTGGTGAGCAGCGTTTTGGACATAAATCTGGCGCTCTCAGCCAAGCCTCAGGCTCCTTATTGGCTTCCTTGGAGCCACGTTTCCAGCAATCGTTTCTTCCATAGAGGCTGGGGATAGAATCTAGAGGGCATGTCAACACCAGCCAGTGCCCAGGTTGTGCTAAGAGTGTGGGGAACAAAGGAATCAGTGTGTTTCTTTCGGCCTCAAGATTGCTGTTGCCACTTGGAGTGGAATCACTGTCATCTGCGGGACTGGAGAAGCAGGGATACCTTTAGGGCTCGTTGTTTGACAGTCGCTTGGAGAATCCAGTCCTAAGATAACTCTTACCTAGCCAGATGCTGCTATGGCTTCGGTCTGAGTAGCCACCCCTTCCTCTCTCCTGCTCCTCAGGTGTTACCTCTGGGCCATGCTGCTGCCTCCACACTGGGACTCCAGCATAGGCAGTTTAAATAAGGGGAATGATGTTCCCTCTCAATTGTTTATTTTTCTAGTAGGAGAACATGTGAATCTATAATTTGATATAGTCAAGACATTGTCCCATAATTATTTGTCTTGTTTTAAAAAACAACTCTGTGTGTGTGTGTGTGTGTGTGTGTGTGTGTAGGCAGCTAAGTTAGAGGACACCTAACCAGATCCAGTTCTCCCCGTCCACCATAGGGGTCCCAGGGATCTAACAGGTCTTCTTCATGAGCCCTCTTGGCATCCTTCATCATCTTTTAAGAAAAGATGTTTAAAAGTATTACAATGCTCACCCTTGTTTTGTGTGCAAGAGCCACATGTCCTTAAATGCCCTTTGTTTTATTTATTTATTTATTTATTTTTTATTTTATTTATTTATTTATTTTTAATTTTTTTTTTAAATTTTTATTTATTTCTGTATGTGTATGAATGTACTGTCTGCATGCAGGTCCGTGCACCCGTGTCATGCAATGCCGCGGAGGTCAGAAGAGGGTCTCAGATTCCCCTGGAACTGGAGTTCTCCTGGAATTGGAGTTTCAGACGGTTCTTGGCCGCCATGTGGGTGCCGGGGATCGAACCCGGGTCCTCTGCAAGAGCGGTCGGCGCTCCTAACCGCTAGGCCATCTCTCCAGTCCCTTAAATCCCCTTCGATATGACCATAGTCATTGTGTTCACCCCCTCTCAGTCCATCTGGCTTTCTTTTTTTTTTTTTTTGGTCTTTTTGAGACAGGGTCTCCCTGTAGCCCCACCTGTCCTGGAACTCACTCTGTAGACCAGGCTGGCCTTGAACTCACAAAGATCCGCCTACCTCCGCCTCCCAAGTGCTAGGATTAAAGGCATGCGCCACCACGCCATCTGGCTTTCTTTATTGTCTATCTCCATGTAAGTTGCCTGTTTTTCTCATATTCCTTATGTAGACAAAGGGAAAATTGGGCCCCCTCCTCATTTCCATTCCTTTTTTCTTTGACTCATTGTAATTTACTAAGTGTGTGGCCTATAGGACATTTCTTGGACTGGGGATGTCACTCAGTGGTAGAGTGCTTGCCTAGAGTGCATGTCCAATTCCCAGCACCATCAAAGAAAATAAAAATTAAGCCAGTTACATGTAAGACAGAGCCTGCCACATTTCCTACCGGCTCCAGGCTAGTGAGGGTCTTCTTGAAATGTTCCAGCAGGATCAGTAGTACAAGAAAAGCAGAGAAAAGTAGGTGAGTACCAGACCCTCTGGATCAATAAATGTGGGAAATTAATTGATTGAAGGGATGTCCATATTACCTTAGTTCTTAGTAGATGGCAGAGAGAGTATGTTACAGGTTGTCCCCTTGGGGGAGAAGGAGATGGTTATCTGGGATCTGGATAAAAGAGCCTTATTGGTCTGTGGCTGGAGGGAAAACCTCCACAAAGGCCTGCAGATAGGTTAATGACAGAGTGAATACCATGGAAATGCCAAGCATACTTTACCTGGCGACAGGTGAGCCTCTAATCAAATGTCTGCAGGACAGAGTGCTCCCAGGCACTCTGGTGGACAGGCTCCTGCAGGATGCAGGTGGAATCCCTGTTTTGATCTTTGACCTGCCCTGACTCTTGCCCATCCCAGCATGCAGCGTAAGACCTCTCTCCACTCATTCCACCAACCACTATCCTATCCTTTTTGGAATAGGAAAAGTGAAAAGTTAGTTTATTCCTATTGTTCCCCCCCCCCCCCCGGCCAGATGACAACCTCTGAAGCTCAGGTATGATTCTTCAGGCACCGTTCTACACCCTGTCGTCCCCCCCCCCTTTAAAGACAACGTCTTTCACTGGCCTGGAACTAGCCAAATAGGTCATTCTAGGGGCCCAGCGATCCCACTGTCTACAATTCTTGGTGCTGGGATGCCAAGTATGTGCTACTATGCCTGACTTTATTTGCACGGGTTCTGGCGGTGGAGCTATTTCCCTGCCCCCCACCCCCTTTTTCTTGATGTTTGCTAGTCTACCTGGAATTTACACAAGATGGATATTTCAATTTGCGCTGCGTTTCTGAGGCAAAAAGTTCGTTTTGTTTTTCAATGACGACGAAGAAATTCTTTGTGGTCTTTTTCAAGTAACCATAAGATTTTTGGAACTTTTTATGTACATCGATGTTTGGGAAAAGAGAAGCTGGCAGCTTGTGGCATCTCTCTACTCACCCCTTCCCCAGCCTCCATTCAAGGCCAGGACTAGACATTAGGCACCTGGGCACTAGGCTTACCTGCTACTACTCCTTGTGTGCTGTACAGTGTGTTAAGTGACACCAGCAACAGCCAGCCCAGAGAAGGGCACCTTCTGCCAACTGGACGGCAGTGACCATGGGAAATGGCCTTTATATTTCTCTGAGTTGAAGGAAAGGCTTTACCTTCTGTGATTTCCACAAATCCCTCCGTGAGTCAGAGCACAGAGGATACTCGTGTCCTAGTTACTTTCTGATGCCCAGTGTGGGGAGGGAAGGGTTTATTTGGCTTAGAGCTCACAGTCCATCATCAAGGGAAGCCAAGGCAGGAACTCAGGGCAGGAACCTGGAGCACAGACCATGGAGGTACGCTGCTTACTGTCTTGCTCCTCTGGCCCATGCTCAGCCTGCTTTCTTAAATAACCCAGGACCACTTGTCCAGGGGTAACTGCCCACAGTGGGCATAGGCCAGTCCAGTAGAGGAAGTTCCTCAGTTGAGTTTCCCTTTCCCTAGGTGTGTCAAACTGATAACCGTCTAGCACAGCGTGGGGCCTTGTTTGTTGAGGTTTTGCAGGGGTGACTGCCAGCTCTTCTCTGGAGCCAGTAGGTCCCCTACAGCAGGATGGAGATTCAGCTGTGTGTTGGTGGGCCTCATGCGATCAATCTACGTCTTAATCTCTCTCAGTGGCACAGTGGGGTGTTAGTGTTTGTCCTCAGCCTTTAGCTTTACCCCCTCAGCACCTGATGCAGGTAGAGTGAAAATCAGAGAAATTTTGAGGGCATCTTTTACAATACCTTTGAGATAAATGACAGGCTCTTGGACATCACAAGTGGGATGAAGGTGAAGAAAGACGAACGCTTGACTAAAGAGCTGTTCACAGGGCCATGTAGTAATGGGCTTTGAATATTTCAAAGTCAATGAAAAGAAGTTCTAACTTACTTAGTGCCTAGCAGCTGAACTACCATGATCTGGAATGTTCTTGGTAGGGTAGTCAATCTAGTGTTGCAATGTACTGGTTCTAGAAGATGTTAGGACAAAGGATAGTCACACATGACCTAACTGGAGTCTTCTCTTTTGTGGGGATGTTTCACCTTTTTGTTCCCCAACTTGGCTCATCTTTTTAGTCTCTGTTAGTTTGTTTAAGCCCTGTGCTGGACTTTGACTGATGGGATGTTCTAAGTAGAGCCAGAACACTTGGGCATGGTATTGTGTGACAGGTTACTCAAGAGTCTGGGGGCAGCAGAGGCTGGCTATGGAGAAACATGAGTAATTACCTAAATTTTATTATGGAAGGGGAAAAATCCCCCGCCCCCAAGAAAAACCCCTCGAAGCTTGGTTGGTGTACCCTTCTGCTTGGCCGTAGGGTGTGGGGCTAGACTTACAGCACAAGTGTGTATATCCTCAGCTTTCTGTTCTGGTCTGGAAGGTTCCATCCATAGTACAGGAGTCAGGGGGCTTCTCTAGTCTGCTGTGATCCAAGAGTATGTGTCAAGTCCTCAGGAATAAATACAAGCACAACGCAACCCTCTGCGGAGACTAAAGAGAACGCACTATTTCTTGGTGGCCCTTAAAGAGAAAAAGGGGGGGGGAGCACACTTCCTCACTAATCTCCCATATGTAATGTGGAAATATATGAAAAGCACATTTAGTTAAAAGCTTGATTTATGGCACGTGCTAAAGAGATTCCGGAAGACGAGGAAGCCGAACTGGAAACTATGCAAAAGTACATAGCTCTAAAAAAAAAAAAAAAAAAAAAGATGCCTGCCAAGATTTGAGTGGGTGGGGAAACAGTTTACTAGGAGTGTTAGCATTTATTGTTTATAAATAACGTACTTCTCACTAACGGTGGAATATTTTTAAGTAAATTGAAAAGGAAAGTCCAGAATTGAAGTTTCCGGATTAGGAATTGAAGAATATCTCAGGGCAGTTATGATTCTCTTTTGAAAAAGAAAACAAGAGAAAAGGTGGCCATGTAACGCTGTCAAGGTTGAAATAAAAAGGACTTCCAAGGTGCGGACTGGGGAAGAGGCTCCTGAAACACCAGGGCCCTGGGGGACCCCTGCTGGGGATTGTGCCGAGCCCCCTGGACAGGCTTCCTTTCCAGGGAAAGGAGAGTGAAGAGAAAACCAGTCACACTTTACAGTCCCAGAGGGGATTTTAACAGCACAGTAAAAACGCATGGAGGTAAAATTAAAATATACCTCCGTAGACAGAGAGACGGAATTCTGTATTTTCGGATACTTTGGGTGTTTTCTTACCCTTTCCTTCACTTTGTGTTTTTTACAAAGGTATTTTCCAGACTTGTACATTGAATCTGAATCTCCACACTTCATCTCGATCAAAATTCCCACAAGTAAATACAGTTATATATTGTAATAGCGATGAATGATGGCAGCAAAGGCTGTTAAGGTTTTCTCCATGTTATGTTAGTTATCCCGCCCCCATTTTGAAAGCATTCACTAAAACCTTGTGGAGATGCTCTGTTCTGGGGAAGGTGTGTGTACGGTGAACTTGTGCCATAGATTGTGGGTCTGTATTCCCTTTGGCTCAGAGGTTCCCATCTGGTCTCTGATGTGAGGTAGCCTCTAGTCCACGTTGTTCACAGGCACTAGGTCCAGGCAGCCAGTACTTTGGGCTATGGAGGTCCCTTCTTAGCAGTTAGCACTTGCGTTTTCATTTTAGCCTCATGTTAGCTATGTGAGGCTGGGACTGTGCCTGTTTCTATTCGGCAGATGAGGAAACCTGGCCTGAGAAGGGTTGGGAGACCTTTTGAAGTCCCCTGAACATAGCCTGGGAAATCTGCCCTCAAGCACACAGTGTAGTTGTCCAGGAGGCACTGTGGGACCCAGGGCAGCCACTAGGATCACCTGGCTAGGGTGGTCACCAGGGTACCCACGTCAAAGGATGCAGAGACACCTTGAAACTGCCTGGAGGCACGAGACAGGAGTGAAATCAAGGATCTGGGCATTAATAACTGATTTTAAGTCCGTGTGTTTCAAGCCTTTGTCTTCTGTTTGTTCATGTTTCAGTTCAGATCCTTGATTGAAAACAGTGTTTTTGTTAAAGAAAGTGCTTCTACTAATATGAAAGAAACATACATGGGGCTGCAGAGGTGGCTCAGTGGTTAAGAGCACCAACTGCTCTTGCAGAGGACTGGGGTTCAATTCCCAGCACCCACATAGTGGCTAAGAGCCTCTTTAAGCCAGGTATGGCACTCGGGAGGCAGAGGCAGGTGGATCTCTGAGTTCAAGACCAGCCTGGTCTACAGAGTGAGTTCCAGGCCAGCTGGGGCTATGGGGAGACCGTGTCTCAAAAAGCCCCCCCCCCAAAAAAAAGAAAAAGAAACATACAATCATGGTAATAAAATCTAAATGATCTAGAAAGTTCTGGAATAATACATATTTGCTACTCTCTTCCCCAACTCTTGATGTCTCTCCTGAAAGGTAACTACTGCTCAGTCCTTAGATATTATTCCAGGGGAATTTTGTCTTTTTGTTTTTTGAACTTTCACTCTGTAGATCAGGCTGATCTTTGATCTCATAGAGATCCAAGGGCTGGGATTAAAGGCAGGCATACGGCACTCTACCCCGCTTTTCTATGAGCTTTTGAAATGCCTGGGCCACCTCCTATCCTGTAAGCCGCCCTGCGAATGGTAACTCTAAGGGACAAAGCATGGAAGCTTGCATGTGCCTCACACCTTGGGCATTCATTAATGTCATCCAGTGCTGTGGCTTCTGTGATATCCCACTCAGCCCCTGCCACCCAACTGGTGCCAGCACACTGTGGATCCCAAAAGTTCAGTTCTGGAACTCTGGGGACCAGTGATAAGGGACCAGAACCCCCTGTGAAGACTGTTGTGGCTGTGTGCAGCCTTTGCTGGCCCTTGGCCATTTGGGGCCTGCGTTGTCTCATTTCCAAGCTGACTTTTACTAGATTGCCTGAGACCTCTTGCCTTGATCATTCAGGCATGAATTTCCACTACAGTGAGTGGTGACTTTTGCCTATTTATGTAGAGGGACTTCCAGAAAGATCTTTTTCTTTCTTTCTTTCTTTCTTTCTTTCTTTCTTTCTTTCTTTCTTTCTTTCTTTCTTTCTTTCTTTCTTTCTTTCTTTCTTTCTTTCTTTCTTTCTTTCTTCCTTCCTTCCTTCCTTTCTTTCTTTCTTTCTTTCTTTCTTTCTTTCTAAATATCACCCACTTTTTGCAAACATGATTATGTAGGTGACCTTGATACAGAAGGAGTGTGGCAGGTGGATCCACAGAAGCATTGTGGGGCAACCCACTACAGAATTTTTGAGCCCCTTTTCTGTGGATGAAGTTCATGATGATTTTGTGGTCAGCGGAAATTGGGCATCTTGATGCTATTTGAAAGTTCCTGGTTTCTGGTGCATCCTGCAGCTGAGGCCAGCTTACCACATCAAGGCTGACACGAATTGCAGAAGGGGTTTGGGAGTCAGCTCTGTTATATTCAGGGTAGGGCTCCTGCTTAGCCTGTGACTTGAGTAGGAAGTGGACTGGGCTTCAGTGGAGTTGACACCTTTCCTAGCTCATCTTTTTCTTCTTGCTTCTGCCATTTGCCTTTGTGATCTGAACCCTTGAGTGTGAGGCTCTCTGCTAGAAAATTACCAATCCTTCGTTTCCTCCCCTGTCCCCAAAATCTCTTTTTTTTTTTTTTACTGTGCTACAAGAAGTAAATAAGTGGCACTTATACTGTCTATATAGTACAATTTAAAAATAGCTCTCCCCCAATGGGGGCCAACGAGATGGCTCAGCAGGTAAAGGTACTTGCCACCAACTCTGATGATATAAGTTCAATCCCTAGAACCCACATGGTGGTAGCAGGGAACTGACCCCTGTGAACGGTTCTCTGACCTCTACAAGTAGACAATGTTGTGATGCATGTGTACACATAGAAATAAATAATTTTCAAAACTATTTTAGCTGGGGATGGTCACACATCCCTTTAATCCTAGCACTGAGGAGGAAGTGGCAGGCAGATCTTTATGAGTTCAAATTCCAGGACAGCCAGGGCTACATAGGGAGACCCTGTCTCAAAACAACAACAAAAATATTTCACTAAAATAATAGCTCTCCTTTTCTAAAAAACTACTCAGAAGGTTCAGAAATGTACTCATGTACATTTTAAATGGTAATAAGAATTTTGTATTAAAATGACCTACCTCTTGATTTTAATATCTTGAGGGTTTCTATTTTTTTTTTTTTTTTGAGGCAGCGTCTTAATGTAGCCCAGGCTGGCTTTGAACTCACTATGTAGCTGAATGTGACTATGAACACCATTAATTTTAATATAATAAATAATTCCCCAAATTTCTTACACTAAGGATAGTTGAGGTTTACCAAGGAGATTTGAAGGGCTTTCTGAATGGGAACGCTCTTGGGAGAATATAGGTCCTTGGGTTCCTTGTGAGAAAAATCTAGGGTAGGACCTACCTTATGGAACATCATCTAGGCTCATCTTTATCACTTTGAATGAGAAGTCATATGCCCAGCTGGAGACAGTTACCCTTGCAGGAGATGGAAGCCAGCGTGTCTCTGCGAGCTGCCTGGGTGGCTCCTGGCTGACCTTACATGCTGTCTGTCTTGGTCTAGAGTAAAGCCCACACTCAGTCCAACACTGTGCTTTTGCTTCATAAAGCCAGACATGGCCTTCGTGTGGGCTCTGCGTGAAATTTCCTTCTTAGTAACCAGCCAAGGGGAGACAGTGTGTTTAAGAAAATAGTTACTGGGCCAGACGTAGACTGAGACTGA
Source organism: Rhizomys pruinosus (assembly GCA_009823505.1). Lineage (NCBI taxonomy): Eukaryota > Metazoa > Chordata > Mammalia > Rodentia > Spalacidae > Rhizomys > Rhizomys pruinosus. The sequence goes on along the minus strand of VZQC01011034.1, from coordinate 3,465,482 downwards.
TCAGGGTAAACGAGAAAATAACTCGGTGGAGCTCTGAGTGCTGCCAGGTGGGACAAGATCCTTCCTGTGTGCTTATGAATGAAGCTGTATTTTCTTTCCCACAATTCTCAGTCTCACATGTCCACTGGACAGCTTCCTGAATTCAGCTCAAGGAGACAAGAGCCAATCCATTTCCACTAAATGGCCTGGGCATCATCAAGTTTCCAGAAGGACTGGGGGAAAATGGAGAATGATCCCCGCAGTGCCTGCACCTTGGGTTTTCTTAAGTAAAAGACCTTGGGGGGCTGGAGAGATGGCCTAGTGGTTAAGAGCGCCGACCGCTCTTACAGAGGACCCGGGTTCGATCCCCAGCACCCACATGGCGGCCGAGAACCGTCTGAAGCTCCAATTGCAGGAGAACTCCAGTTCCTGGGGAATCCGACACCCTCTTCTGACCTCCGCGGCATTGCACGGCACGGGTGCACAAACCTGCATGCAGACAGTACATTCATACACATACAGAAATAAATAAAAATAAAAAAATAAAAATAATAATAAAAAAAAAAAAGACCTTGGAGTTGTTGGAAATACCCCTCCCACTGGTATCTTGGTGTTCCTTCCTTGAGATGCACTGTGTTTACATTACTGGAGGCAAAGATACCACAGAAGGGCTCATCTCCTAAGTGTTTGTGAATCCTTTAAAATGGTGCACCCTACCGCTAGTTCAACCCTAGTGTTTATGAAGAGTCTCAAAGGCATATTATTGATCTGTGGTCTGAACAGGGCTGATCATCAGAGGCTCTGAAAGAAGTCTAGGAAAAATGACAATAATGAAGCCAGTAGGGTCTGTCCGAACATTTGTGTTTGTCTTGAAGAATTAAGATGGAAAGAAGACATGCCATAATCAGATTTTCATAAGAGTCTGTATTTAAAAAAACTTGTGTTAGGAACATATAACTTAGATAAACTCTAAGATGGATGGATGACTAGGGAATGGAGAGGTACTAAATTTTCATTTGGGTCCATGAGGTTTTTTTTTTTTCTAGTTCTTTCCCCCTTCTTTGTAAGAATTAATGTTCTGGCTGGGTCCTGGCTCTCTTCCGGCCTTTTCAGGTAGAACCAGGATTACATCTGGGACTTTGCATTTTGTATCCAGGTTTCAGCTGAGTCTAGTTCCTCCATGAACTCCAACACCCCGCTGGTGAGGATAACAACTCGCCTATCCTCGACGGCGGACACCCCGATGTTGGCAGGGGTCTCTGAGTATGAACTACCAGAGGATCCGAAGTGGGAGTTCCCCAGAGATAAGTGAGTACTTCCTCTGCACATATGCCCAAGCAACAACTTAAATAGAAATGGGAATATTGGATTGATATTTTCTTTTCGTGACCTTTAGCTGCAAAGGTCTTGCTCTGACAGTGTCAACAGCAGTGAGTTTGAATTTCTAAATAACCAACTCCTGGAAGAGTGATTTTAGACACACACACGTGTGTGTGAGTGTGTGTGTGTGTGTGTGTGTGTGTGTGTGTGTGTAAAATCCCTGCCTCAGAGCAGAGCTACAAAGTCCTGGCCAGTCACCAAACAAGAAGGCATCTGGTTATCATTTTTTAAAAAGTTTCTAAACAATCCAAACCCAGTCAGATGGAATAAAAGTGGAATTATCCAATCTCTAAAATAGATCTGACATTCCAACTTCTGGTTACTAGAAAATGACTGTCTGTAGTATATTTCTTGAAGAAATTAGATGCAGAACATAAATTGCCTTATGGATCTTTACCTAGTGCTGCTCTTTTAAATGGTTATCAATGCAACATTGGGCTGAGAAGCTTCAAACATGGAATCTGACATAGATTTCTATAGTCTGCAGCACTCTGCACATTATCAACTAATGTGCAGAGTGCTGCAGACTATAGAAATTGTTAGGTGTTGTGTGTCTCTTGGCCCAGCCTTGACAATGTCATGTACTTTGGGCTCCCCTTGGGCTGGATTTGAATCCCAGTTCTTCCAGCCGGTAGCTGGGCAACCTTGAGTGGTTAAGAGCACCGACTGCTCTTGCAGAGGACCAGGGTTTGATTCCCAGCACCCACATGGTGGCTAAGAACCATCTTTTTTATTTATTATTATTATTATTATATTATTATTATTTATGTATAGGAGTGTACTGTGTGCACGTAGGTTGGTGCACCTGTGTCGCGCAGTGCTGTGGAGGTCAGAAGAGGGCATTGGATTCCCCTGAAACTGGAGTTAAAGATGGTTCTTAGCCACTATGTGGGTGCTGGGATTCGAACCCAGGTCCTCTGCAAGAGCAGTCGACATTAACCACTGAGCCATCTCTCCAGCTCCTAAGAACTGTCTTTAAGCCAGGCCTGGTGGCACACACCTTTAATCCTAGCACTCTTGGGAGGCAGAAGCAGGCGGATCTCTGTGAGTTCAAAGCCAGTCTGATCTACAGAGTGAGCTCCAGGGCAGCTGGGGCTATAGGGAGACCCTGTCTCAAAAAAAAAAAAAAATGAGGGCTCTCATCCACATGTCCTGGGACTGGTCGTTAATTCTTGGTTGTAGGACTCTCTGGTGTCCACTCATGGTGACCAGGGACTTCTGAAGTGCAGACTTCAGCAAAACCATGTGCTTAGCAGAGTTTTTGGTGCAGATGATCTGCCCCCAGCCCCCACCTTTTAAGCAGAGACCAATTCTAGCCCCAGGTAGGGAAAGAAGCTCCCCAGAGGGTAACTACTTCCTTCTTGTAGGACTTGGAGTCTGAACAGCTCAGGAGTAAGGGACGGTGGAAATTCTAACTTTCTATATCAAATACTCTGGAATAAGCTCACAATATGCTCAGTTAGCCCCCTTGTCATGACATTTTCAGTATCTCCCTAAGACTATGTTGGTAACATGTTTAATATCTTGTGACATATGTGGAAATTTGGAAACACAAAGATAGTCTTTCTGAGTGACTGGCTATGGCTAGATCTAGTTGGAAGGAAGAGGTAGCTGCTACTATGCTTGTGATTTTGATTTACACACAACTTCACCACACTTGGGTTTCCTAATTTAAAGATCTTAACATGTATCATGAGGCAAGGCTGAATACTCGTTGGGGCAGCCTTCAGTTAGAAGAAGTAATTTTCAGGCTATTTGTTTGCTGCAGTAAACAGCATTCATTTGTTTGTTCATTCATTCATTTAAGGCATGTTTGTTTGTTGGACATTTACTGGTGAGGTATCAGAGAGAACACAAGGAATGGTTTCTTTACCCGCAGAATCTGAAGAGAGGAGGGGATATTTCTCTTGACTGCTGCCAGCCCCCAGCTGGACACATTCCTATGTATGCTGGGCTGAATTGGGGAGCGGTGATCCTATGTTAAAAGCTTGCAGCTTTCAGGTTGAGTCTGTACTTTGGGCCACCTGTGGCATCACAGTCAACAGTGTGAGTCTGTGCTGCGTGGTGGCTCCTACCCGGGGTACCTTGAGTGTGGAAAATCTGAGCACTATGCATTTCCAAGCAGTGTTTAGCACAAATGTAGGTGGAGCAGATTTCCTATGAATGAAGGCTATTTAGAAGCAGTTTATTAGATCGGAGGCAGAAGTTATACAAAGACAGGTTTGTTATTCTCATGGTAGCAGGGGCAATAGGACATAAATTAACCATGTTTCCAACGCAAATGTTTATTTTCTGCCAAGATGTTCGATTTAATTTTAGTTTTGGACCGAGAGTGAATGACCTCACATAGCATGCACTGCCCTTGGGTTTTTTTTTTTGGGGGGGGGTGAATTTTTGCAAATCATTGTGTGCTTACTACAAATGCTGTTTACTAAGGATTCTCAATACTTTGCTGTGGTAGCCTTATGTTAAAAACACATACTTATGGGCCTGGAGAGATGGTTCAGGAGTTAAGAGCACATAGTGTTTTCTTACAGAGGACCCAAGTTCAAGTCCCAGCACCCACATGGGGCAGCTTACAACTGCTGGTCCCTCCAGCTCCAGGGGCACCTGGTTCCTTTGGGTTCCACGGGCAACTGTGTCAAATGTGCTTCCCCTTGCCCTACTGGTCATACACATAATTAAAAATAAATCTTAAAAAAATAAAAATAAAGAAATGAAAATGTAAAACCACACTCATAAGTATTCCAAAGACTTCTCCATTCTGTTGGTTTCTGGAAACTCAAACAATATATAGAGCTCTTTGTGCAGCTTGCATAGCATTTTTGCACTTAAAAGTCTAATTTTTGGCTCTTTGTTTTCTTCATTATTTATTTTGGGTAGTGATAAGGTTTTGTAAACTTATATCAAAAAAATAGTTTGTCCATTATCCAGAAGTTTCTTTTAATGAAAAATCAGATATTCTTTGCAATGTGTTTAAGATTCCTACCCTGTAACTTGGCAAGCAGTGTAACCGTAAAATCCACTGGCGTTTGAATAATAGTGATTCTAAAGCTGCCACTTTATAGGGACAGAAAATAAGAACCGCCTTAAATTTTTCTCTGAGACATTCGAAATTACAAATATTTAATTGGCTCAAGATCAAAAGCTCCTCATGGTTGGCACACAGGGAGGCTGACCACCTCGCTAGCAAGGACACCTTCCATAAAGAAAATAAATTGAGAGTAGAAATGTGAAATTTAATAGCTGTTCCAACAGTAATTGACATTCTTGAAAACGTCACTAAGAAAATACCCCAGCGCGTGTGCACCCGCAGTCTCATTGATTCCATATGCAAGCCGCTGAAAGATTTGTATATTTAGTTCTGGAATTTCCCTCTGTCGGCCCCTCCGCCAGATGCTGTGTGCTAATCCCCTATTTACACATTTAGGCTGACGCTGGGCAAACCCCTGGGAGAAGGCTGCTTCGGGCAAGTAGTGATGGCTGAAGCCGTGGGGATTGACAAAGACAAGCCTAAGGAGGCAGTCACCGTGGCAGTGAAGATGTTGAAAGGTGAGTGTGGGGTTGGGGAGATGTAGGGCCTTATCAAGAATGTTCCTTTTGTGATATGTGAACTCTACAATGACTTGGGGTCAGAGAGCACATACTTGGCCTGGGGGTTGAAGAGTTTTCAGGATAAATCAGCATCTGAGACAGACGATTTATCTTGAGTTGTGTGGACTTAGCCAGTTTTATGAGAAGTGGCATTCTTCTAGCTTGAGTTGTTTGACTCCTTATAGGAAATCATGATTTTTCTCTCCCTGTTTTCATGGACGTAGAAAGCATCCATGAACTTTCAGATTTAGGAGGGTGTTGGTATGGTAAAACCCAGACCAAAACTTTTAACGTACAAATAAAGAAGGACTTTGGGTGGAAGCAGGAGGCTCTGGAAACTGAGGGCCTTCGTTTTTGCACAATATATGGACCTGGAGAGACATGGGTTCTGGAGGGTCACTTAAAAGCTAAAGGAAGTGCCGGGCGTGGTGGCGCACGCCTTTAATCCTAGCACTTGGGAGGCAGAGGCAGGTGGATCTTTGTGAGTTCCAGGCCAGCCTGGTCTACATAGTGAATTCTAGGACAGCTGAGGCTACAGGGAGACCCTGTCTCGAGAAGACCAAAAAAAAAAAAGGCTAAAGGAAGCAAAGAAGAGTGGAGCTGATGCCCACTGAGTCTTGGGGACAAGCAAACTGACTCCAGTGTATTGGCGGAAGTCTGAAAAGATCATTCAGCAGCTTCTTGACAAGTCTTAGGAACTTAAATAACTTTTAACCATTAACTTATTCTTTCCCACTATTCTTTTATGGGAAGAATTACAGGGAATGGTCACATTCTAAATCCTGCATGAGGATCTCAGAACAGACGGAATCTGTGTGCCCAGCATTCCCCTGGTTTGTCGGCCGAGGCGCCTGTCCTTGTGGTGTGGGATGAAGCCGGTGCTCAGGAGTCTGGCTTTTCTTTCTCTCTTGGGATGCTTACCACATCCCTCCCTGCAGGGAGCTAGCAGACTAGAAAAAGGGCCAAGACAGCATTTATTTTGTCTTTTAGCCATTGACCCAAGGCTCCTAGAGAAATCTGGATGCTCTGAGAGGCTTGCTACTTTGGGGGGGTCGGTGCCAGGAAGGAGATACAAGTATCTAAGTGCCTGGACAGAGGGAGCCCCTGGTACCTAGTAGGGGAGACGGAAGTGTGGGAAGGACCAGGCTTCACAACTTTTCTCTAGGACTTCTGATTTGGCTATGAGAGCTCCTGAGTTCTCTGGGAATATTATTGCAGAAAGGGAGGTCTGGGGTTTAGCTCTCTTCTTTTTTGGGGGGGAAGGTGGTCTTTTTGAGATAGGGTCTTCCTGTAGCTCTGGCTGTCCTGGAATTCACTCTGTAGACCAGGCTGGCCTTGAACTCACAGAGATCTGCCTGCCTCTGCCTCCCAAGTACTAGGATTAAAGGCGTGTGCCACCACGCCCAGCTAGCTCTCTTTTATCAAAACTTGCCACTGTCCTCTTTAACATGGCCAGGAACATTTTCCTGGGAGTCTTCTCAGCATCCTTGTGACAGCCAGAGTATGCTAGGGCCTGGAAAGGACAGCATCCTGAGCCATGTGTCCACAGGCCTCTCTCCTCCTACCTGCCTTTCCTCTCCTCCGTATAGGTCAGGGCAGATTTTTAGGCATGTACTTCATCTATTAAAAGCCATACTCAACCCTCCCCCCTCACCTTTTAGCTCAGATTTTTTTTAATTTAATTTTATTTTTTTATGTGTATGAATGTACTGTCTGCAGGTAGGCTTGTGCACCCGTGTCGTGCAATGCCACGGAGGTCAGAAGAGAGTGTCAGATTTCCCTGGAACTGGATTTAAAGACAGTTCTCAGCCGCCATGTGGGTGCTGGGAATCGAACCCAGGTCCTCTGCAAAAGCAGTCAGCGCTCTTGACCGCTAGGCCATCTCTCCAGCTCCTCAGATTTTTTTTTCCCCTATTGAATTAGTTCAGGGGCTGAGAGTGTGGTTTAGCGATAGGAGTGCTTGGGTGCGTCCATGGCCCTGGGTTTGAGTCCCAGCAATATAAGAAAACAAAACAGCAAAAGAATTCACTTGAAGGAGGGCACACTGGAAATAGTCTTAGCTCCTCTTCTACGCTCGTTAAGAGCCCATATGCATAGGGTCTACGCCATGCTTGTGTAGTTGTTTTATTTTTTTTTTTATATATATATGTATTTTTTTTGTCTTTTCGAGACAGGGTCTCCCTGTACCCCCAGCTGTCCTGGAACTCACTCTGTAGACCAGCATGGCTTCTGCCCAGGGAACTCATTCACAGCCAAGGAAGAGCGACAATGGGCCCATGGTATGGTATCCACTGGTATTACCAGGTTCCCCCACCACCAGAAGCAGCTGGCTTGATAGAACAATGGAGTGGCCTCTTGAAGACACTGTTACAGTGCCAATTAGGTATCAATAACCTGGAGGGCTGGGGTAAGGATCTCCAGCAGGCAGTATATGCATCGAATCAGCGCCCACTATATGGCTACTGTTTCGCCTATAGCCAGTATTTCAGGGGTCCAGGAACCAAGGGGGTGGAAGTGGGAATGATTCCACTCACTAGCACCCCTAGTGACCCGTAGGAAAATTTTTGCTTCCACAACCTTGCGTTCTGCTCGTCTAGAAGTTTTGGCTCCAGAAGTGGGAGTGCTTTTGCCAGGATATACAGCAAACGTTCTATTGGACTGGAAGCTAAGACTTCCCCCTGGCCACTTGGGCTTCTAATGCCCTTAAGCCAACGGGCTAAGGAAGGAATAACAGTAGTAGGAAGAGTTATTGATCTAGAATACTACCGGGGAAAATTGGACTTTTTCTCAAATGGGGGCAAGAAAGATTATGGCCTGGACAGGCAGGAAGAATGCTGTAAGGGTGCCTTCGGTGCTAACATGTCCTATTATTAAAGTCAATGGGAAACTCCAAAACCCAAACCAGACAGGGACAATAAATGGCCAGACCCTTCAGGAATGAAGGTATTGGTCACTCTTCCAGGGAAAGAGCTAAGACCTGCAGAAGTGCTTGCTGATGGTGGAGAAATACAGAATGGGTAGTAAAACAAGGTAGTCATAAATATCAGATGAAGCCACGGACCAGTTGCAGAGATGTGGATTATAGTAGATATTAATTTTTGTCCTGTTTGGTTAAGAATGGCTTGTTCATATGTATACATATAGTAAGCAGATACTTGTATTGTTCCCTTTGAACGTGAAACTGAGATAAGGATTAAGTTGTGGGAGACAAAGAGTGCATGAAGTGACAGGCGCTGAAGGGAAATGTGCTTGGTCCCCACCACCCCCCCCCCCACACCCACTTCCAGCATGGCTCTTGGTCTCTGGCCAAAAGGCAACTAACTGGATGAAGAATACAAGGGCACAATGCTTCATAATTTTTTTAAAAAAATTATTGTCTGTTGTGNTATGAATGTATTGTCTGCATGCAGGTCTGTGCACCCGTGTCGTGCAATGCCGCGGAGGTCAGAAGAGGGTCTCGGATTCCCCTGGAACTGGAGTTCTCCTGGAATTGGAGTTACAGACGGTTCTTAGCCGCCATGTGGGTGCTGGGGATCGAACCCGGGTCCTCTGCAAGAGCGTCGGTGCTCTTAACCGCTAGGCTATCTCTCCAGCCCGTAGTTGTTTTAGAAAGAAGAGATGTGTGCTTCTCTGTTGGCATGGTGACTGGAGCCTTTGAGAAGCCAATGGTGGCCATGACTTTTGTGCACTTACAATGTCTCTTTGTACACACACACTTATATATGCAGTTATGGTCTGCCTCCTGAGCCCAGCTTTGAATAATCCAAAGATTAGGCTAGAAATTCTTGCTGGGGGGGGGAGGGGGGGAATGATAGTGAGTTCAAACGCTGCACCCTGGATTTCCTCTCTGTCATTCTTTGAGTTGTTTGGGGATATCAGGAAAATGTGGTGTTCCTGGAAGGTACCTGAGATACAGCAGAGGAGAGGATTATTTCATGATTAAGAAGTTTGCTATAAAAGACTGGGCCTTAGAGTTGGGGTTGGGGGCCTGGATCTGGTTCTAAATCTTGACCATGTGACCTCTTTGACTCTGAGAAGAACATCACCCTGTCTGGACTTTTGTTCCTTCACTGATAAAATGGAGATGATGATTGGGCCATGTTTCCTGGTCCTAAAATTCAATTTCATGGAGTTCTAACCAAGAGTTTGGTGGCTAACAGTGACAGAGTTGGAAGAAACCAGCTGATTCATGATTCACCTAATTCATGTTCATAGATGATGCCACGGAGAAGGACCTGTCCGACCTGGTGTCAGAGATGGAGATGATGAAGATGATCGGCAAGCACAAAAACATCATCAACCTCCTGGGGGCCTGCACACAGGATGGTGAGGGAGGAGCTTCTTCTGTCTGCACACCGCACTGTTGAGCATAGAATCCACCTCGAAACAGTTGGGCTGTTGGGTTCTGTGTCCAGAGTGCCTCGAGAGCATGCAGCACCCATTACTATCTTAGCACTCAGGAGGCTGAGACAGGAGGATCACAAGTTTGAGGCCAGCCTGGGGTACATAATAAGGCTGTCTCAAAAATCTGCAAAGCTATGGGGTGGAGAGATGGCTCAGTTAGTAAAGCTTGTTTTGCAAGCGTGAGGACCTGAGCTATGTATCTGAATCCATATAGAGAAATGACAAGTGCCGGAGAGGTACTTGGGGGTAGGTGGCTGCTTGGGCTGACTGGTGAGCTAGCTTAGCCTGCTTGGTGAGTTCCAGACTATTGAGAGACCCCACTTCAAGAAAACAAAGTAGTTCTCTGGCCTCTACACACATAGCTACATGCGTACTTATGCACACATGTGTATACACACACACACACACACACACACACACACACCACTTTAATGTTGTTTTTACTCTACCCTCAGGAAGATATTCCAAGCCAGGAATAGTAGGGTTGAGGTGGGAGTGGGAACATCTATCTCTGGGCGTAAGGTCCTGCCGTTTCTAGGTTGAAATCTGGATGCTGTTTTGGAAAAGGCATTTTTCTAATGCTTTTTCGATTTTGCTAGTGCTGAGAGATTTCTTGAAATAAGACTGCATGCTTTGAGCCAGGCGTGGTGGTGCACACTTTTAATCCCACAACTTGGCAGGCAGAAGCAGGCAGATCTCTGTGAGATCCAGGCCATCCTGGTCTACATAGTGAGTTCTAGGCCAGCTGTGTCTACTGGGAGACCATGTCTCCAAAAATAAATAAATAAATAAATAAATAAATAAATAAATAAATAACNATTTTTTTTTCCCCTATTGAATTAGTTCAGGGGCTGAGAGTGTGGTTTAGCGATAGGAGTGCTTGGGTGCGTCCATGGCCCTGGGTTTGAGTCCCAGCATTATAAGAAAACAAAACAGCAAAAGAATTCACTTGAAGGAGGGCACACTGGAAATAGTCTTAGCTCCTCTTCTACGCTCGTTAAGAGCCCATATGCATAGGGTCTACGCCATGCTTGTGTAGTTGTTTTATTTTTTTTTTTATATATATATGTATTTTTTTTGTCTTTTCGAGACAGGGTCTCCCTGTACCCCCAGCTGTCCTGGAACTCACTCTGTAGACCAGGCTGGCCTTGAACTCACAAAGATCCGCCTGCCTCTGCCTCCCAAGTGCTAGGATTAAAGGCGTGCGCCACCACGCCCGGCGAAAGTATGATTTTAATGCCTGGGTTTGATCGAGCAGTTTCTCCCTCTGGTCTTGGTAGGAATTCTCCCTCTGGTCTTGGTAGGAATTACTAACCTTTTCTATAAAGGTCACCGATTTAGACATTCTTGGCTTTCATAGACCTGTGGTCTCCATTACAAATATTCAGCACTGCCTTTGTTTTAAGAAAGCAGCCTCAGATGATACAGAAATGAATCAGCCTGGCTGGGTGACAGTAAAACATGATGACCCAGACAGGGCATCATGCCGGGCAGGATTTGGCCAGGGGACCATTGTTTGGCAGCCCTCGAGTCTACACGTGGAAAGGTGGTGGCACGGCTGTATAAGGGAACATGTGCAGCAGCATTCCCCACCCACTCTTTGTTGTGGCAAAACCCTGGGAGCAACTTGAATGCCTTTGGGTACAGGAAAGTCAGCAGAAGACCTGTGTACTCATGATGGAGCTTGTGTAGCTCTGAGAAAGAAAGGCATAGATTTATTTTTCATCAATGAAACTGATTCCATGAAAGTAATTTACAAGTGAAAAGACTGCTATCTTCCACCTTTATTCATTTATGTGGTTTAAAAAATATATTTTAAACTGGGTGTGGTAGAGTGTACTGTCGTCCTAGCAGGCAAGATGTTGAAGCAGGAGGATCATAAGTTTGAAACCAGTCTAGATTACATTTTAAGACTTGTCTCAAAGAACAACTATATACACATGTCTTATACATGTATTATTACATATAAATATATGTGTATATATAATTGACATATATGTACATAGAATGTTTCAAAGGAATTGTAAAGAGCAGACGTCTGCTGTCTGTTGCTCCTCCAGGAGGCAGAGGGGAAAGGACACTGCTACTGTAAAGTTCTTTGCATCAGGAAACAGCCAGATAGGTTCAACTGCGGTTTTCTTTTATTTCTCTAAACCTTCGGAGGTTATCCTGTTGAGCATCATTTTGGAGAGATTCGAATGCAAGTGTTATGTTTTCATGCACGTTTTTCTCCATGATAAACTTCACAATTAAAAACAAAGAAAAGATAGAGCCGGGGCTCACTGCTTACTCAGGTCCTGAGTTTGATTCCCCAACACCAGAACCACACTGGGTTGTAATGAATAAAACCTGTCTGGTGAGTTACCCAAGGGCAGATCCTGACTTTGCTGTCTTATGAAGCTTCTCCTCTCCCTATCACCAGGGCCTCTCTACGTCATAGTTGAATACGCTTCGAAAGGCAACCTCCGGGAATACCTGCGTGCCCGGAGGCCCCCTGGCATGGAATACTCCTATGACATTAACCGTGTTCCTGAGGAGCAGATGACCTTCAAGGACTTGGTGTCCTGCACTTACCAGCTGGCTAGAGGCATGGAGTACTTGGCTTCCCAGAAAGTGAGTCCTTCGCTTTTGACGTGGTTGGGTATAAGCCAATTAAAAGTGCCTTTGAAGAAGCTAGGCAGTTTGAACCTGCCCATTTGCTTGATCAAGTTCTTGCATGTCTGTGCAAGACATGGAAAATATTTATTGCGTTATTCATGTTCATGTATAACAAACTCTTGAAAGGCCACAGCAGCCTCACAAACTCACGACTGTAGGGAAGTCGACCGTGCTCTGAGATAGGGTGGAAAGGATGGTGCTGGGACAGAGTCCCAGGTGTGGGCTTCTTCATGTGTTTTGTGGCTATTAAGCTTTGGGGGCATAAGACTTTTGGGGTTACATTTAGGATGCTGAGCTTGATATGGCTTTAAATAGTCTGAGAAGGAAGATCAAACACAGGTGTATTTTAGAAAAATCAAGTCTGGGATATCTGAGTTTATTTTGTCTCCTTCAGTGACTCTGTGGTCAGAGCTTGGCCAGGTTCCCTGAGGTGAATCATTGGCATTCCAGGCATGCCACTTACAATGGAACTTTAAACATTCCAGTTATTCTAGAAGCTGTTACACAGGTGCCCAGAGCCCACACTGGTACAGCAGATGACCCAAGACTTCTTTCTTCAGCCCCACACTTGGGACCAGGGCTGCAGAAAGACCTTTTTGGGCAAAGGTGGGCTCAGCTGTTACCTGGGGTGGAGCTTGCTGCTGTATCTTGAAGTCTTTAGGTCTCCTAGGAGATGAGATTCCCCTGGTGATGGCTCCTCTGCCACCCTGGGCCTGGGCTACTTGAAGGGACATAATCCTGGATCCCCCAAGGGCCTTGTGAGTGTCAACAGTGAGCAAGGTAGCCTGTGTCAGATCACATAGTGTGCAGGGACCAGGGACAGCTGCAGCTTAGCCCTGCTGTCTGTTGTGCAGGAACATGGCCCAGAGTTGTCCTGTGTTCTGGGGGTTTTGTTCGTATTCTCTTATTTTCCAGAGTTGACAACTTAGAATTTTTCTTTTGTCACTGTAAACCTTCCCAACATAGAGGGTTTTTTTTTTTTTTCATAGAAGGTTTTTTTTTTTTTTTTTTTTTTGGTCTTTTTGAGACAGGGTCTCCCTGTATCCCCAGCTGTCCTGGAACTCACTCTGTAGACCAGGCTGGCCTTGAATTCACAGAGATCCGCCTGCCTTTGCCTCTCAAGTGTTAGGATTAAAGGCATGCACCACCATGCCCGATTCATAGAAGGTTTTTAAAGAATATTATTTATTATTTTATGTGTATGAGCATATTGCCTGCATGTATGTAAGTGTACCTGTGTCATGCAGTGCCCAAGGAGGTCAGAAAAGGGCATTGGATCCTCTGGAACTGGAGTTACAGAGATAGTTGTTAGCTGCCATGTGGGTGCTGGGAATTGAAACCAGGTCCTCTGCAAGAGCAACCAGTGCTTTTAACTGCTGAGCCATGTCTCCAGCCCACCAACATAGAGTTTCTAAAAAAACAATTTGAACAGTTTTGAGTTCTTATTTTATACATGTGCATGTACATAGAGGTAGTTTTCCATTCAGAAAAATCTTTGCATCAGGAAACAGCCAGATAGGTTCAGAATGTAGGACATTTGACAAGACATCACTTCAAAATGGGACATGCTGGAGAGGGCTGGGGATGTGTTCAGGTAGTAGAATGTTGCTTGCATAGCACAGAGGAAGCCCTGGATTCCACCCCCAGCAGTGAATAAAGCAGACATGGTGGTACCCATCTATGATCCCAGCCCTTAGGAGGCAGAGTCAGGAGAATAGAAATTTAAGGTTATCTTCAGCCAGGTATTGAGTTTGAGGCCAGCCTGGACTTTGTAAGGCCCTAGTGAGATACACCACAAACATACTTACACACACACACACACACACACACACACACACACAAACACACAGAGTTGATTATTCCAGATTGAAGGATGCCAAAGAGACTATAGCCAAATGCAGAAGTGTGATGATTTGGGCCTGCTCCTTGGAATGGAGCCGAAGGTCAGCTTTTACAGAGGCCCCTATAAGCAGTGCATGTGAGCATGGGCTGTAGCTTAAATAGCATTGCCTCTTCCAGGTTGAATTTGGACAGGGGTGATCATGGTGTTAAGGTTGGGGATATAAAGGTGAGACATTCCTTACCCTCCAAATTCCAGAAGCATCAGATTTTGAGTTTTAAGAATGGGGGGAGTTTGTAATATTTACCTATATGCAATTCAGCTTCCTAAATGAAACCCAGGCTTGCTAGACACAGAATCTAATTGTTTTCTGTGAACTATATGTGCATAGGCAGCAGGTACTTTTGCATAACACTTTTAATAATTTGATGTGTGAAGCAGAGTTTTATGGAATTTTCCACTTGTGGCATCCTGTCAACGTTGAAAATGTTTTAGATTTTTGGATTAGTAAATGCTGAGAAACCTAGAACTGAAATAGCGATGATGTTTGCAACTCACTTTTAAACTGCTTGGCTATAAAAATACATGCCTGGGCTGTGTGTGTATGTGTATGTGTATGTGTGTGCGTGTATGTGTGTGTGTGTGTGTGTGTGTGTGTGTGTGGTCTAGTGTATGTCTGTACTGTGTATGCATGATGAGTATGTTGTATGTGCATGTGTCTCTATGTTATATACATGTGTGTAGGTTATATGGGTATATGTCTGTGGTGTGTGTATGTATTGTACGCATCTGGGATGTTTGTATATTGTGTGTGTTATATGTATGTGTGATGTGTGTATGTGTATATCTGCCTGTGTATTGTATGTATGTGTGGTGTGTATGTATATGTAGAAGTTGGACATGGAACAAACAAGTAAATACCAGGAAGAAATCTGGCAACCCTGGGTAGCTGTGCCCTTGTTTCCCCTTGAAATAATTGAACTATTTCACACGGAACCGTGGGGAGGACAGTCAACCACAGGCAGTCTGTTAGCTTCTCTGGGCTTTCCCACTCTGATCACTCCTTGATGGGAGATGGGGATGTCTTTGCACCCAGGAGGGCCTGCTGCTGATATGAAAATGGCAAGAGAACTGGTCTCCTCGCTTTCTTCAGCCCCCGAACCAGTATTTGTTCATAATTTTCCCCAGATCCCATTCTCCGTGCCAGGCTGTGCAGTGAGGTACTCAGAACAGTAATCGTCCCTGGCTTCTTAAAACAAGAATCACAACAGTAGAAGAAATTGCCAATATGTGTGTAATTAGAAATGAGCATCTAGCCAGGCATAGCATTTTTAATCCCCGCACTTGGGAGGCAGAGGCGGGCAGAGCTCTGTGAGATTGGGGCCAGCCTGGTCTACATAGTGAGTTCCCTGCCATCTAGGGCTACAGAGAGACCCTGTCTCCAAACAACAGCAACAACAACATGAAAGATCATATAAGCAGTTGTGAAACATTGTGATAAAAGCCCTACTTATTCCAGGTCTTAAAGCCTCAGGTAGGGACCCTGGACTTGGCCCTTGAGGCTGTCCACAACCATTGAGGGTGAGTATTAGAATTACTTCCATGCTTTACAGTTCATTGTTGCTGCTCCTCTGTGTAGACTGGAAACACTGGGTCTCTCTTCAAGGGGTGGTGGTTTAGGCCAGGCTTTATCAGGTCTTAAGACACTGAAAGAAGTTGGTAGTTACAGTTTGGGGAGGTACTGTTATGAGAATGGATTGATTAGTTGAGAAGTGCTCTGGTGTCCAACTTGTGAAGCTGGATGGTGGTGTAGCTTCCCAGGATGAGGAAGATCTGGGAGCAGTAAGAAGGATGAGGAGTGATTTTGATTAAACATGCAGAGCTCACACTGGACGTATTTGAGAGCAGTCAAGGAATGGCGTCAACCAGAAAGCCACAGGCTTGGTTTTCCCCAGCTCTGGCCCAAGGGGAATGAGTACGTGTTAAGGGGCAGAACTGGGAAGGGAGAATCCCTTATGAATAGTGTCATGATCATAGTGGCTGTTAATAGTAATCACCAGTCATCTTTTGAGAGCCTGTAACTGCTGAGCCTTGTGGCCGTAAGCATCTGATACAGAGTGTATATTATGCATGGTCAAGGTCGTCTACTAGAGGTGGGCTTGGGGCCCCTAATGGGGGAGCGTGCTGGACAGCCAGGCCATGGCAGGGACACTTTATTTGAGTTTTATACTATTTATAAAACCCTAGTTCAAGGATACTTTTTTTTTTTTTTTAAGAAAGTCCTGTCATCCAAAATGCATATGATCACACCCATCTCATGGGTCACCTGGGGTTATGTGAGGTCACCCAGGGGCCAGCATACTGTCTACATTTTAGGTGTTGTTGGCCTTCCTTTTCTTAGCAACCTCTTCACCTATAGAAAAATCGAGGAGGGATAGCAAACTGCCCTAGGGCTTTTGTTGTATATTTAGTGTTCTGGGCCGGAGAACAACTCAGCTTTCTGTACACAGGGGGATTTGGCTTGCCTTTAGCTGTTTTCTTTTTCTTGGGCACTGGTTCCAAATCCTCCATTCAGCCCTTGGTGTTTTCCAGCACCCTGGGATGAAGGGTGACCAAGATGGTGACAGATTCCCAAAGCAGCCTCTCGTGTCCCACTTGTCAGAGCCCCATGCAGGGGAAGCCAGATTCTTCTGGCCACTCAGCCTGCCAAGCTCACAGAGCACATGTCAGCGGGAGCACGCCACCACGAAAGCTTGGCCCGGCCCTTGGAAGTTGAATCTGAAGAGGCCTCCAGATCGGCAACACGCTCCAGCCCAGGCGGAGCTGCGCGCAGCCCTGGGAGCTCTCACATTTCCCGCTCCCAGTCTGGCCAGGGACATGCAGACTTGGGTGGTTTGCCTGCTTCCCCACGTCTGATCCTGGCCTGCCCACACACGCTAGTGAACACCAGGGATGCTTGGGGGTGGGCGAGAGCAGAGTTAAAGTAATTCTTTATTCATATTTCAGAGGCAGTTAGGTTTGTTTCTTTTCCATTTGGTTATTTCATGCAGAGCTTACAGTAGGTCATTTCCAGCTCTACTCATCCAGTGGATTAAGAGCTGCTTCGTGTGAGAGTTAACCTTTACTCAGAACCTGTGTAAAGGCATTTGATGTGATGCTTGCTTCATTGTATGACACTCCCTCTAAAAATAGAGGTGGGTGAGTGAGTAGGGACCCAAATTATCATGTATCTTTATGCAATACCATGTTAAAGTACAGCCCAAACACAATAGCTTACAAAGGCATGCCCTGTGTACACAGAAGCTGTAATAACTAGAGCTTTCTAAGACCATAGTTACTGTTGGGAAAATGCCTGTCCGCTCCACCATAGCAAGCATCGCAGCCCTTGGCCCAGATGTATGTGCAGACGCAGTGTGGGTCCTGCAGAGGCTAGTTGTAGTAACAGACTGGACTCTGAACGTGGATAGATGCACTGAGCAATGCGCCAGGAGAGGCCATGCTGGGCTGTGTCTGAAGCACAGTTGTCCGGGGTGCACAAGGGGAATTGGACTGGGTTGGGAATCAAGGAAACCTTTAGGCAGTCAGGGTAGCAGTCCACAGGTGCAGGGAGAGGACAGTGGCCACAGCCTGCTCTAAGAGATCAGCAGTAGGAAACAGATTGTGGAGACTTTTTAGAATGAATGGGACTTGAGCCATTCTGATTAAGGACCAAAGAGGTGAGGAATTGGGGGGAGTAGACACCTTGACTCTGATATGTCAGAAGAACATCAGTGTCCACAAAGCTGTCCCAGAGTGAATCGATAAGAACACAGGTCTCAGTGGAGAGGCCAGGATGGAGGAGCATTCACAGTTATTCGGTATGTCTAATACTTGGTACATTGAGGCTCCGAGAAGGAAGCACAGAGACCAAATGCAGCAGTTTCTGTGAGGGACAGAAGAAGAGAGTCAGCCTCGGTCTGTAAGGGATGGGGAGGCATCAGTGAAGGGACGGCTTCTAGGAGTGGACATGTACAATGGCCATAGCCGCAGAGAGGGAACAAGTGGGGGGTGTTGAAGAGCTCCTTTGTGCTTAGGAGTGAAGAGCATCTTCACACACTGCACAGACCCAGGTGTAGAAGATGTCGCTTATGGAAAGGGAACACAGAACTAGAGCTGCCTGACACCCAAGTGTTCATAGGCTGTCTGGTCAGGGTGTTAGAGAAATGCCCAGGGGATGAAGACATCAGGGCATCACTCCACCCACTCATCTGAAAATTGGGTGGAAAGAGCAGGGAAGAGCAAGTGTTGAGATCAAACATTTTAGGATGATTAATGTTGAGCTTGTACGAGGCTACGAGAGGATGCCGGTCTTGCATATAAAAGAGCATATGGTTAGATGATCAATTTCGCTGTCTGGAATGACTGGGACCTCAATTGATTTAAATCAGAAAATGAATACAGGTGTCCTATTTGGGGCTCTTGATGATCCTAGTCAACCTGTTGAATCTTACAGCCCCAAGGTGATTCTTAGTATGCTGTAGGCAGTCTTTGACTTCAGGTGTATTTTCTGTCTTAAAAATTGAATATATCTTTCTTTGATTCTTGAAACAATTTGAGGTTATTTCTTTCTCTTCCTTCTTTCTTGATTGTAGTGTATCCATCGAGATTTGGCAGCCAGAAATGTACTGGTAACCGAAAACAATGTGATGAAGATAGCGGACTTTGGCTTGGCCAGGGATATCAACAACATAGACTATTACAAAAAGACCACAAACGTAAGTCTGTGGCACAACATTGGGGCTCGGGGCAGGGTGGGGTACAGAATGATGCAAGTTCATTGGTAGAAAAACCCCAGGGTCCATTCCCCACATTTTTTGCTTAACTCTTCATAAGCAAATTCAGGCTATATTTAAGAAAGCTTTAGTAAATACACAGCACTGATTTAGACAGAATAATAATCAACACCGTCTGATATTCATATAGTGAGAGCCTGGAGGTTTGCAGGGTTCATTTTACCTAGGAGCTGGTCAGGGTGTGTCTGTGTGTTAGGGGGATAGTTTGCAATGAGAATCCAAATAGAGACACTAACATTTCATCCATAGAACCAAATCTGTGTCCCTCAGCCTTTATGTACAGAGCTCGTTAGAACTTAATTCTGCTCTAGTGGTAAACTGATGAAAGCCATTAGAGAGTCTGCTCTTTGAGGGTGAGGTGGGTACTGTAAGAGCTGTGTGAGGGAACACAGGGCTGGCTAGAACTTAGTGTTGAGTGCTGGCCCTGCAGTGGGGATCAGATTTGGAACCCAAATTCAAGACAGCCTGAGTGGGGAAAGGAGGAAGAGACAGGAACTCCATTCACTTTCCAGACTTGGATCTTGGAACCAGCCAGGAACTCCTGGGACTTAATCTGGGACTAGATCTGGGAATTTGATCTGGTTTTTATAGAGATAATAGATGCCCTTCATGTCACCACGTTAATTCCCAGCCCAGGCTTGTCCCTCAGAACTTAGCTCCCTTCCTTCACCCCTGTAGAATCAGCCCAACTCAGAACCCAAGCAGTCCTAAATCCTTCATTTTAAATGTCAACAGGATCAGGAAGCCATGTCTGGTAGTTCAGAAACCGAGGTAGGAAGATCACCAAAAGTTTGAGTTCTGGCTAGGCTGTGGAATGAGATGGCACTCTTACTTCCATGCATGGCCCTGCTGAGCCTGCTGCCATACCCTTGTTCTAACCTCTGACTTTCTACATTCTCTTCTACATTTGCAGGGGCGACTCCCAGTCAAGTGGATGGCTCCTGAAGCCCTTTTTGATAGAGTGTACACTCATCAGAGTGATGTGTAAGTAACTCCTTTCCTCTGGCTCCTTCACGGGGTTGAGTTGCCTAAGTATTGCGTGTTCTACATGGTCATAAAGGGCACAGGAGTTAGGGACCAAGCAGGACTGGTTTATGGTACCCAGTGTTTGGTTACTGATCTGCCTGCTCTCAGTCACCTCATGCCATAGTAGAAGCCTCCTCCGCCCAGCACAGATGGCAGATGTATACCCACCAAGCTTTGTTTCATTTGCCAAGCAAGGGGCCCACTCTTTAGAGCCTTAAAGAAATACTCCAAGCTAGACCTGGTGATAAACATACCAATACTCTCGGTACTCAAGAGGCTGACGCAGGAGGATCATAAGTTCAAGACTGTCCTAGTGGCAAGTTTGCCGCCAGCCAAAACTATGCAGTGAGAACCTGTCTTTGCAAAGAAAAGGAAAACAAACAAACAAAAAACCCTTCCTCAACCTCCAAAAAGCCCTTCCTATTTTAGATGTGTGTAGTTCTGACCCATGCTTGTCCTTAGAGGGTCATTCTAGATAAGGTGTGCTCGGCTAGGATGATGGAGGAGGAGGAGGAGGAGGAGGAGGAGGAGGAGGAGGAGGAGGAGGAGGAGGAGGAGAAGGAGAAGGAGGAGAAGAAGAAAGGAGAAGAAGGAGATGGAGGAGAAAAAGAAGTGTTGTCAGCCTGTGAGAACATTCTAGAAATACAGTAGAACTGCACAATGTTTCTATGGTGACTCATAAAACTACTGTTACTGCCAGGCTCCAACTGATATTGTAGATTTAGAAATTTAGTTGAAAGATTTTACTGAGAGGAAACAGGGTTAAAGGTGCTGTTCTTCTAGTTCCTCTAGCTGTTTGGTTATTCCAGAGGGTGAAGTTGTTTTGTTTTGATTTGGATGGACAGGGTTTTTGGTGTGGGCAGGAAAACTTCTGGGGTGGACATTGATCCTGAGCCAGCCTGCTTGGTCCTATCAGCCATCGTCTGAGCCGGCCTGCTTGGTCCTATCAGCCATCGTCTGAGCCGGCCTGCTTGGTCCTATCAGCCATCGTCTGAGCCGGCCTGCTTGGTCCTGCCAGTCCTTCTACAAGGGAGGAGTCATGGCTCCCATTTGTGCAGTCAGCAAACTGCAGCTCTGGACTGTTTGTTCAGCGCTGAAACTGACTTCATAGAGTCAGTATGGATGAGTGCGCAGAGCTACAGGACACAGGAACCCCAGGGTCCTCTGCTTGATTTGGAGCTGTAGTAGTTTTTGAAAAGTCCATTATATGTGGCATACCCTAGGAGGTGTTTTCATATTCTGCAGGGGCATGAAATTCTTGTATGCCAATCTAAGCCCTGTGCCACCTCCCTGCACCTTTGCCCTGCAGGTGCTGCCCAGCCATCTAGGGCAGGCATCCTTCTGAAGACCATCTTTCTGGACTTCTTCTGCACTCTGTAGACCCCAGACCTTGTGTCAGCCGCACAGGGAGATGGAGGGGTTAGACAGAAGAGGCATGGAATGCAGGAGTCCAGAGCACTATGTCTATCATATTTAAAACAAAGAACTTTAAGAGTGCTGGTGGTAATCTTTGTCTATTGATGGAAAATTCCATCCCACCATCCACATGTCATCCTCATTTAGGGAGGCTCCTTAGGGTCAAGAAAGGGCGTGTAGGATGGATTGCTGGAGGGCTCATTTATCTGTGGACCTAAGAAGTGAGTGGGTGTTTATTTTTTTAACTGACATGTTTAGGTTTCTTCGATCTGGGTGTGTTAGTAATGCTGTTTCTCTCTTCCTTGCAGCTGGTCCTTTGGGGTGTTAATGTGGGAGATCTTCACTTTAGGGGGTTCACCCTACCCAGGGATTCCTGTGGAGGAACTGTTTAAGCTGCTCAAAGAAGGACATCGGATGGACAAACCAGCCAACTGCACCAATGAGCTGTAAGGGCCGTGGGCTCCCCTGCTGGCGGGGGGCTGCCACATCTGTCCCGTCTCTCCAGACATGTCTCAGGTTCCTCAGGCCTCCATTTTCTAAACAGGCTCTAAGTAGACAAATTGCTAAAGCTGTCTGGGGCTGAGTCCCAGAACTGAGATAGATGGCTACACTGACAACCATGGCTTGTCCAAAAGAATGAGTATTCCTCCAAAGAGTGTGGAGTGGGCTTTAAATCACAGGGGGCATCTGGCTGTGTGGGAGGAGAGAGCCAGCCCAGTGATCTTGCTGGCCATTGCACTGTGCCACAGAGTGACATCAACAGGCAGAGTATCAAGCTAAATGGCCTAGGGACTGCTTGTGTAGAGTATACAGGGTTGTTCATAGCCATGGCGGGGCAAGTAGAAAACTGCCACTGCCTCCAGGCATGGGGGCTTATACCTGTAATCCTAGCACTCAGGAGGCTGAGAGAGGAGGATTCCATGTGAGATTCTGTAGGGAGGTAGGTAGATAGGTAGGTAGATAGTGCTATAGATAGGTAGATAGTGCTATAGATAGGTAGATGGATGGATAGATAGATAGATAGATAGATAGATAGATGGATAGATAGATGATAGATAGATAGATAGATCTATACACAGGTAGGTAGATAGATAGATAGATCTATACACAGGTAGGTAGGTAGATGATAGATAGATAGATAGATAGATGATAGATAGATAGATAGATAGATAGATAGATAGATAGATGATAGATAGAGCTATAGATAGGTAGCTAGATAGATAGTGCTTCCACACAAGTGTGCAGACTTGAGTTGGCTCCCATGGCTCCCAGAACCCACATACAAAGCTGGGCATGGTGGCATGTGTCTCTAGTGCCATGGGCTGTGTTAGTGGAGACAGGAAGGTCCCTGGGGCTTACTGGATAGCTCATTTAGCAAAGTGCTTGTTATGCAAGCATGAGGACCTGAATTAGCCAAGCGCAGTGGCATGCACTTTTAATCCCATGGACTAGGGCGTTGAAGACAGGAGCATCCCAGGAGCTTGCTAACCAGTTAGCCAAGCCTGAAAGTAGTGAGCCTCATGTCTCAGTGAGAGACCCTGCTTCAAAAAATAAGGTGGCTAGCTCCTGAAGAACACTACTGAAGGTTGACCTCGTGCTTCCTAATGTGCGCGCGCACACACACACACACACACACACACACACACACACGCAAAAATAAAAAAATTAAGAGAACTGCCATTTCATCAACCACACTTCCTCAGAATGAATAAACTAGTGTCTGGTTACTGATATTTCACCCAGCTCTAGAGCAGAGAAATAAATGTCTGTTCTGATACCATCGTTAGGGTACCACCTCTGAGTGTAAAAGCATAAGCTAGTTTCTCAAAAAGCCCTCCTCAGTAAGTGTGTTGTGTTAATGGTGTATACCTCCTCAGTGGTAGAACCAGTGCTGTACAGAGGAGGTACTACCCCTCCCCCGGGGCAAACTAAGAAAGCAATTGTCCCGGAGACTGCAAGCTATTGTGTGTTGCTTCATGGAGATTTTATACCCATAATCCCCCATGAGTGCTTTCTGGTATACAGTAGAGAGGTCTGATAAATGCCCACATTTTATAGCATGTTATATAAAGGCATTTATTGTGTGTCTTGTGTTCATCTTGCTTTTTCCAATATAGAGGGTCTGTCGAAACTCACAATCAAGATAAGCCTAGGAAGCTTGGCCTATCAGAGAGTTAATCAGGAAGTTAGTGTGAAGCAGTGGTAGATTAGTTCATATAAACCTTCAAGTTGTGGTTTCTGAACTTTTTTTTCAAACTAAGGAATCTTTGTCAACAGAGTGCTTAAAACAAAACTCAAAGTATGGTTCAGGTGGAGTGTTTAAGGAGGGAGACTGGAGACTGGTTGTCAAGACATGACTCCTTCATCCCCTAGAGATGCCTAAAAAGTGAAAAGGTATCATGGTGTCATAGGGACAGCAGCAAAGCACACAGATGTGTCTTTTGGATCCAGAGTTGCTCTCCAAAGCATTCTGGGTCGCAGGGATGATTTTGTAATGAAGTGCTGAGTTACATACTGCCTGTTAAAACCACCCGTATCTGTGCATCAAGTTACTTAGTGACTCTAATTCACCAGAGAAATCCATTTTTCCCCCCAGGTACATGATGATGAGGGACTGTTGGCATGCAGTCCCTTCGCAGAGACCCACGTTCAAGCAGTTGGTGGAAGACTTGGATCGAATTTTAACTCTCACAACCAATGAGGTAAAAGCCTCCTTCCTGGAGCCCAGGGACCTTGCCTGGCTGGGGAGACACCCATTTGTTAAATGCAGGCTCTCTTGCTGGAGTCTGTGGTAGCGTTTATCATTTTTCCATAAGGGTCAAGCAGAGTTAAATGGTGTGTTCCTTTCCAGTCAGGATTTTTCTCAGAATTGCAGTTTGTGAATTCTGACTCATGAAACCAGAGATTGAGGCCCTCCCGAGCTGCCTTCATGGTGGCTGGTAGTGCTGTGGCCCAGGGTGTGTGTGGAGGAGGACATGTTGGGTTGTAGTGTTTTGGTGTGCGTGGGCAGGAGAGGGGATGCACATTATGTGTTCCCTTGATCCTGTGCCCTGTTAGTTGGCTTGAAAGCTTCTAGTGCTGACCAACCTGATGGAAAGCAGTAAGGTTCTGTGATTCCAACTACGTTGAACTCAGCACTGCTTTACAAGAATCTTGGGTGGAAAGGCCCGCAGCTTACATCTCTTTCCCTATACATTTAAACACACACGCAGCTTCCTTAAGTGAATGACTTAGAGGATTTTAAAGTGACAACTGGTGCTTGTCATTAAAATCTTTATTTTAGTAGCTGGAGAGGTAGTTCAATAGGTAGAGTGCTCACTACATACGCATGAGGACCTCAGTTCAATCCCCAGAACTCACATAAGAAGCTAGGTGTGATGTGAACTTGATGTGAGCCCTAGCCCTGGGAGGTAGAAACAGGTGGGTGGGTCCCTGAGGCTCACTGGCCAGATGGTCTAGCCTAATTGGCAAGCCCCAAGTCCCAGTAAGGGATCCTGTCTCATAAAACAAAGCAGATAGTGAACAGCTCTTGAGGAATGTCATCCATGATTGTCCTCTGACCTGCACACACATGTACACATATGAACATGCATACAATATTTACTTTCTTTGAGATAGTTATAATCTATGATAGCTGAACCATTTTCTGTTAGTGTCAAATATAGCCATATCTGTGGCTTCAACATAGAATAAATGGCCTTTAGGGTTATTGTAAAAATATTCTATGAGCTCATAGACCCACACAGTCTAGGGAAAGCCCTCTGACAGAAGTGATTCCTGAATTTTGAGATATTTCATGATGGTGCAGAACAGTATTCTTTGATGGAGAAAAAGGCTTTATAGTTGTTTTCAGAACAGTAAAAGCTTTAAAATATCCCAAATGTTTTAGAAGGGTAAAAATACAGTTAATTTCTGATTTAGAAAACAGTGATTTTAAAGAAAATAGAATGCTTAAAAAAAAAAATGATCAAATGTAGTTGACCCAAAGCCTTAATGCAGCAACTGTATCTTGTGTGCTTGGCTGAAGCCTGTGCTGGATAAAGGGAGAGCTTTCATTTAAATGAACACAGCTGACCTTCAGAAGTTGAAAGGAAACAAATAGTTCAAGGGGGAAGAAAAAAAAAAAGCCAGCTTTCTTCTCCTGCCAAAATTGTTGTTTCTAGTATAAGTTCCTTTAACCCTGGGCTTGGAATCCAATGATATCCCCCCCCATCAGATCTGAAAGTTATGGCTTCATTTAGAAACCTAGAAAAAGCACTGAAGTTCTCTTTTAGTGATCTCATGTCAATGCTCAGAGTTGTATATTTATGTGTAAAGAGGGTCCCGCTCCTACTGAAATTTATATGCGGCATCCTGAAATAAGAAAGCAAAATGCCATATTGTCTAACGGATATAAAAATCGAAGTTTCTTTCCTTCTTAAAATCATTACCACATGCTTGAGAAAAATGGTTCCATTTAGGACAAATTTTCATTTTTATCATTGTAAGCAAAAAGTCCTCTTTTGATGTGGCGGCCATGCTTATTTCTGGTCGTGCGGCTAATGTTGATGTTGTTAGAGCCGACACATCCCCCTTCTGGGATGGGGACTCTTTCTCTTGCCAACCCTGGTGATGAATTATAGTGGTTTTTGTCTTTTAAAATGTACGGTGGCCAACATTCCATGAGCCCTTTGCTGATAACACAGAGGCTGTTTGTGCTGTGGTCTGTGCTTTTTTGCCCCCTCTCAGCAAAACCACATGTCAGAGTAAAGTTGCAGCTTTCTGGGTATGCCAGCAGAGCGACCCCAACATGCCAGCACAGTAGAGGCAGCGGGACCAGGAAGGTCCCCGGTTTAGAAAACTTTGGGGGCTAGGGATGTAGCTGAGTTGGTTGAGCATGATGAAGCCCCAGGTTCAGTCCCCTGGAACTGCATAAACTGGAAGTGATTGAGAACCCCTAGAATCCTAACACTTCAAAATTGAAAAAGGAAGAACCTAAGTTCAAGGTCATCCTCGACTACATAGCAAGTTTGAGGTCAGCCTGAGATACATAAGACCCTGTCTCAAAGGAAAAAAGTTCCTAGCTTTAGACCAGGGTCAGCCAGTCTTTCCGTAAAGGACAGAGAGTAAACATTTTCAACTTCAAGGCCATATGGTCTCTGTCGAAACTCTGCCATCATAACATGAAAGAGCCCCGGACTCTATGTAAATAAATGAGTGTCTGTGTTCCACTAAAACCTTATGGACCCTGAAATTGGGAAATTTATAGAACTTCCTATGAAGTTTATATCATTTCATGTCATTGACTCTTATTTTGATTTTTTCCACCCGTTTACCAAGAATTATCCTTAGTTTATGGCCAAACAAAAAAACATGCAGTGGGCTTGTACCCTGTCCCAAGTTGGAGGAAGGGGAATGCTGGGCCACCCGTGGGACCTCAGCAGTGGTTGCTTTGAGGAACAGAGAAACTTTCTGAATTTCATACCTTCAAAACCCTGAAACTTCTCTTACCCGAAACTTTCCTTTAACAACCCATTATGGGTTTAACATCCATGAGGATATCCAAGCCTTTTTTGAACCTGTTTACATTTTTAACTCAGAGAGCTTCTGAGAGTAATGAATTACATCTGTTAAGTTATGTACCCAATGAAGAAGTATTCGCTTTAAATTATCCTAGAAACAACAGTAGAATGCAGTTCAGAAAATAAATATTCATGGCCTAGCTATGTTAAGGGTCCTGTGGTATGTTTCTGCTGTTGCTGGGACTTGAACCATGAGGTCTGGTTAAGAGGTGCGTAGCCTAAGTCCCTATGTGGGTCAAGGTGACTGCCTAGCTCCAGCAGTTTTACATGACGGTTTGTTGATGGTGAATTGCAAGAGAAAAGTTAAGTGCAGCCTGGAAGTTGGGGGTCTCAGGAGGTCTTTGTGGAGTTGGGGTGAGCTGGACCTCTGTAAAGATTTCCAGGGGAGGGGTCCCCTGCCCTTTCCTGAATCTGCTAGTGACATCTAAGGAGCCTGTGTTTGAAATCCAACTCTTCTCTTCCCTTCTTTTAGGAATACTTGGACCTCACTCAACCTCTCGAACCATATTCACCTTGTTATCCTGACCCAAGATGAAATAAAACGTCTCTCTTCCCTTCTTTCAGGAATACTTGGACCTCACTCAGCCTCTCGAACAGTATTCTCCTAGTTACCCTGACACGAGAAGCTCTTGTTCTTCGGGGGACGACTCTGTGTTCTCTCCGGACCCCATGCCTTACGAACCCTGCCTGCCTGAGTACCCACACATAAATGGCAGTGTTAAAACATGAGCAACCGTGTCTTCCTGTCCCCTAGTGGGACAGTGCCAGGAACCCTACCTACACTGAGTGGGGAGGCCGTGCCTCCGAGAGCTTGTGGCCTCTGCTTGTATATATGGATCAGAGGAAACGTATTCGGCACGTGTGTAAAGATTTATGCCGTTGGGAAACTTGTTACCCTCACCAGGAGAGGAAGCATGTTTTGGATCAGTGGACAGGGGCAAGCCACCGTGACATCCTCTGACCCACCTGTGTACTGGCTGTGCCCCAGTTGGACTCAAGGCAGACAGGCGTTCTGCCTTCCTTGTTAATTTTGTAATAATTGGAGAAAATATATGTCAGCACACACTTATAGAGCACAAATGCAGTATATAGGTGCTGGATGTATGTAAATATATTCAAATTTATGTATAAATATATATTATATATTTACAAGGAATTATTTTTTGTATTGATTTTAAATGGATGTCCTGATGTACCTAGAAAATTGGTCTCTCTTTTTTTAAATAGATATTTCCTAAATGCTGTTCTTAGAATTTCTTAATTTTCACCAAACTGAGGTGGGAAAAAAAAAACTTTTGCTTTCAGGGAAAATGGTATTACATTAATTTATTAATGAATTGGTAATATACAAAAACAATTAATCATTTATAGTTTTTTGTAATTTAAGTGGCATTTCTATGCAGGCAACACAGCAGACTTGTTAATCTGTTGCTTGGACTTAACTAGCTATCAGATCTTTGAGAAGAGAAATATTTACAATATATGACTAATGTGGGGGGGGAATGATGTTTTCATTTATTTGTGTTTCAATTCTGCTGTCCGATGATTGTGTTTAAACCACCTCAATGCCCATGTCACAAGAACCTGTTAAAGGAAGCTCTGTCATCTGGCTGATAGAACATTTAACCCGACTTCGCAAGACAAAAAGGACCAATGTCCTCATTCCAAGATGCCTTAGCCCACTCCCTGGAGACAGACCTTATTAGTTGGAATGACCAAAGGATGAGTTCTGTCTGGCAGCTGGCCTTCTGCCTGAGTTACACATTCATCACATTAGCCTGGATTCTCCTCAGTTAACGGCTTCAGGTTCTTCTATGTCCAAGAACCCTTTGGGGATCTACGTCCCGTCATAGAATAAAGAAAACAAAACAAAACAAAAAATACAGCCTTGTTCTGAGTTTGAGATTGTTCCATCTTCTTAAGGGATTGCCTCTGTCTACTGACAAGACCTCACCAAAAGATCTGGCCTAATGCCTGTACAAGGCAAGGTATCGCCTCATTGTTGATTCCATATTCCAGTATTGTGTGTTGCTTTGGAGACAGCTACTCACTTTGCTATTGCCATGCAACATGAATGCAGCTTACACTGATTTTATGTGTTACAAAATTGGAGAAAGTATTTAATAAAACCTGTTAATTTTTATACTGACAATAAAAATGTTTCTACAGATATTAATGTTAACAAGACAAAATAAATGTCACGCAGCTTATTTTTTTAATACCTGTGTCTTACCAAATGTTTCCTGTATACTTGGACATATATTATGTTAACGTAATGGTCCGTGGCATAGATGCACAAAACGCAAAGCCACAAGGATCTCTATTGGCCACATGTGGGGGGTGACTTGCCAGAGGTGTTAGCTGGGTGCAGCAGTACCTTGGACAGATCTGTCCAATGGAAATCATAAGTCGGTTCAAGCCCTGGCTGTGTTTAATCGCCAGTGCAACAAGGGAAGGCTATGCTGTTCCTTCAGGGGTCTCTCCTACTCCCTAGAAGAGCAAAAGTAGAAGCATGAGGAGAGTACAGGTGGCTTCAGGATGGGGAGGTGCTGACGAGATGATCCTGCAGACCCCGAACCTTTTAGGCTGCTCCCCTTTGATGTACAGAGAGAGAATTCTCCTCACACCACCAAGATTCTGGAGAGTGCTGGAGATTTTGCTTGTCAACACATGTGGATCTCTGACCTGGAAGTTTCTATTGTAGTTGCTTGTACCAAGACAGGGAGATGGGAACAGGCCATTTCCAAATGCCAACTTTGAAGGGCTACAGGTTATTAAAAAGTGAGTCCGAAAGCAGCTATTGGCAATTTTAGCTTTAGAATTATTTTGTAAGAGATATTTGTCATGGGGCTGGAGAGATGGCTCAGTGGTTAAAAGCACTGCAGAGGACCTGGGTTTGATTCCCAGCACCCACATGGCGGCTAAGAACCATCTTTAACTCCAGTTCCAGGGGAATCCAATGCCCTCTTCTGACCTCCGCGGCATTGCATGACACGGGTGCACCAACGTGCATGCAGACAGTACACTCATACACATAAAAAAAATAATAAAAATAAAAAATATTTTGAAAGAGATATTTGTCATAGAAGGGAAGAAGACAGGATGCTCCATGAAAAAGATGTGAAATATCTTCAATCTTTTTAACACACCCCAACAGAAATAGGCATAGTAGCTTCCTGATAATCCTGGAGCTTGAGGGCACTCACAAGGACCTTCCAGTATTTAATTACTGTCGTCGGTTCATGAGATCAATTCATTTGTGAAGAACCAAAAGGTGACAGGTGTCCTGGGTGTGTCCTGTTTGCAGGTGGGAGGAGAGTTGCTTATTGCAGATGACAGGGTCAGGAGGGTGGAGAGTTCTGTGGATTCCCTCATCCTTCACTCTAGGCTCTCCTTCCTTGGGATCATCTCTCCATGTGATGTGGGAAGTTCCTGAGCCTGACACTTAGTAAATGAAACGTGTTTACAGAATAACTGATAGGTGTGAGCCCTATGGAGAGAGACCCAACTGCCATTCTGAGAACTAGAGTTGGAGCTGCCATCTTGTTTTGGCTAATGAAGAGGGTTCTAGAATGTTCCAGAGGGCTCAACTAGTACAGATAGAAACTTGAGACTCACTACCAGGTTTCTGAGAGTCACCTAAGCTCGGAAACGGTCAAAGCTACCAATGGTGTGGCCTCGGCCAGTACAGTGGGAGACCTGGCAGGTGAGGTCAGATGGCACTGGACTGCCGTTTCTTATGGCTTGGTGGTGTTGGGCAAGTCCCAGGTTCTCTGTGGACCCAGCTGCTCCTATGCGTCTCACCATAAGGATCACCTGAAGAATTTTACTCTGCCAGTTGGTATCCTTCCTGAGAATTTTTTAATTTATAATTTTAGTGATTTTCAAAAAATACTCTTAATGTCATACACGCATCATTACCAGACCATTTTTTCGAATTTCCAAAAAGGACCCCAGTACTCATTGGCAGTCATTTTCCACTTCCAGCAACCTCATCTGCTCCCTAAGTAGCCCTTTCATATGCTTGATTATACAATAGGTGGCCTTTTTGTGTCTAATTTTCTTAGACATATTCATATTGTAGCATGTATTGGTATCTCATTCCTTTTAATTTCCTAATTACTCTTTGTTTGCATTTTGTTTATTCATCTATTGATAGACACTTGGTTAGTTTTTAATTTTGACTATTATCAATGGTGCTGTTTTTAACAGGTTTGGCCATGTGTTTTTATTTGACTTGGGTATATGCTTAGGGTGGAATTGCTAGGTCAGATGAGAACTCCGTGTATGCTCCCCCCTCCCCCAACTTCCACAAATTATGCAGTCTGGTTTTCCACATTTGGGGAACACCCAGGAGCTAGCACATCCAGAGTTCAACGGACAAACCTCACCCTGGAAAAACCAACTTCTTGGTCATGGTATCTTCCCTGTCAGGCAATAACCACGTCTGACTTTTTGAGGAATTATCAGCTCATTTCCAAAGCAATTGCCATGTTTTATGTTCCTAGTAGCAATGTCCCAGTCTCACATCCTTGTCAATACTTGCTGTTGTCTGTATTTTTAGTATAGCATTCTAGCTACTGTTGTAAGGATTTCATAGCTGAAGAGGCAGCACTCAGACTGTGGGTCGAGGATATGAGGCTTCTCAGGAAGATACAGTCTTTCAGATGAATTGGCCTGGTGTGCTGAAAGTTGTTATCAACTTGACGTGAGGGAACTTCAACCGAGGAATTTCTTCCATCAGAGTGGCCTGTAGGCATGTCTGAGGCATCTTTCAAATTGCTGACTGATGTGGGAGGGCCCAGTCCACTGCAGGTGGTGCCATCCCTGCCACTGTGGGTGGTGCCATCCTGTGCAGGTGGTCCTAGGTTGTATAAAAAAGGTAGCTGAGCATAGGCCAGAGGAGCAAGTCGATAGCGTTCCTCCATGGTTTGCGCTTAAGTTCCTGTCCTGATTAATCTGCCTTGGCTTACCTCTGTGATAGATTGAGATCAGGACAGGTAAACCAAATAAACCTTTTTGGCTTCCATACTCGGGAGGTAGCTTCAACACCTAGGCCTGCTGGGTTCTCACGGAACGAAAGGCTGAGTATTATTGATCCTGTCCTCATAATATGGCAGCTTGACCGTCTTAACCAGAGTAACTGTGACTGCCACCCCTCACCTGGGATGTTAGCCCCCTCCCTCCTCAACCTCTTCGTGGACTACGTGTAACCCTGCCCTAGCCTCTCATGGTCTTGGGAGGTGCTAGACCTTCTACAGTGTAGAAGGTTAACTGAAAGGGACACTGCAGCCATGGGGAAGGGTGAGACCTCAGTGATGCGGGCGTTTTGGGGGTCATCCATGGTCCTGTAAGGAAGCCAGGTAAACTGGTTCACCAAACTAGATTTGGGTGGAATTGTTACTTTGGTCTCTTGCTGGTGACCTGTCGGGTGAGTAGACACATTTTGGTCACACGTTCTCCCCAGGGAAATTTCACTGCACTGAGATGGTGAACAATTCCATTCTTTTGCTCATAGCTGAGGAAGGAAGAAGCCCCACATGATGCCGGGGATATAAAGAGTGTCTGGTCTATCTCCACCTCACAGCCCAGGCTTCTTCCAAACACAGCCAGGGACCTTGAGCAGTCTGTGGGGACTGATGAATGAGCCATTGCTTATGTATGTGTATGAGAGGCCTTCTTATGCAGCCTGCATTTTGATGTTGTTTATTTTTGGATGTTTTTTAAAGATGAAAGCAGAGTTTATCTTTTCTCGCATTTCATTCTAGGAAGCCTTCAAGTGACTTGGCAGCGGGTTCTGGACAGGGACAGTAGAAGCCTTGCACGTCTTAAGTGCCATTCTGAATATGACCCCTTTGGCTCCTGTTTTCTGGGCCTTTGGGGGGGGGTTGATTGGGCTCCTCAAAATTGTCTTCGATCTTGACTCAGAGGATCATAGGCACTGCATAGACAAGTGGACAGGTGGACAAGGGTCAATGCTTGGAAAACTCCAACTTCTCCAGACCTAAGAGGCAATGGATTCCTGCCAGTTCCCAAAGTGGAACCTCAGGCCATGAAGTAGTTCAGGGACAGAATTTAGTTTAAAATACTTATGTGGAAAAGTGACTTTTCCTTCTATGCTCAGAACCATGCCTCACCGTGATTCTCTCTGCTCAGACTCTTCGGTTATTAAAGTTCCTTTGTTGAGGAGATTTAAGTGAATCTTGCCTGCATCCCTTTTAAGTCAAAATCTATAGCACAAAATACTTAAAAGGGGACAGAACATACAGATTGGTTAAGAACAAAGGAGAAGCTAGGTGTGGTGGTACACCCCTGTGATCCCAGCATTCAGGAAGCTGAGGCAGAAGAATTCTGAGTTTGAGGTCAGTCTACCCCACATAGAAAAACCCTATCACAAAAAACTCAAATCAGGGCTGGAGAGATGGCCTGGCGGTTAAGAGCGCCGACCGCTCTTGCAGATGACCCAGGTTCGATCCCCAGCATCCACATGGCGGCCGAGAGCCGTCTGAAACTCCAATTCCAGGAGAACTCCAGTTCCAGGGGAATCCGACACCCTCTTCTGACCTCCGCGGCATTGCACGACACAGGTGCACAGACTTGCATGCAGACAGTACATTCATACACATACAGAAATTAATAAAAATAAATAAATAAATAAAAAAACAACAACAACAAAAAAAACCCAAAAACTCAAATCGGCACTGGCAAGGCCCAGTGGGTAAAGGAATTTTCAGTAAGTTTGATGTCCTGAGTTCAATGGTGGAAGGAGAGAACAGACTCCTGTAAGTTGTACACACACACACACACACACACACATACACACACATACATAAATGTAATAAAAGCTTAAAAAAACTAAATAAAAAAAAAGTTTACTTGATCTGTAAATGGGGTGATAAATGATGCCTATGCCAAATGGTTTTCAAGTTAAATATATTTATTATATAAATATATAATATATTTATTTATTAAGAACCAAAAATATATAAATATATTTATTTATTTATGGTTCTGTGAAGAACCAAATGTGGCAGTCAAATATTGGGTGCTCTAGCTATCATCATTTTGTCATATTCTCTCTCTCTCTCTTGCTCTTCTCTCTCCTGTCCACTGAGACATATAAAGATAATATATACATAAGTATAATTGTCATTATAATAGTTAATTAGTTGTAAATATGACCAGGGCCATCTCTCCTGTACCTCTTTAAAATTAATTTAGGGACTGGACAGATGGCTCAGCAGTTAAGAGCACTGGCTGCTCTTTCGGAGGACTGGGATTCAGTTCCCAGGACCTATATGGTGGTGGCTAACAGCCATAAGTAACTCCAGTTCCAGGGACTCCAATACCCTCTTCTGACCTCCTTGAGCACTTCATGACACAGGTGCATTTACATACATGCAAACAATGCACTCATACACATAAACTAATAAATAATAATCTTAAAATATTTAATTTATTACTATTAAGGGCTAGATCCCTCTGCCCTTTAGCAAGGGCCCAGACATTTTCAGCCTGCATGAGAGCACCTGAATCTGACCTCTGAGTGGTGTCAGGCCTGAATCCAGCTTTTTCGAGGTGTCAAGTATCCCAGTCACCACCTATCAAAGAAGCTTCTTTTGCACGAGACAGGGACTATTACAGTAACATTGTCTGTGAATTGCCCAAGCCTAAGTGGCACATCTACATAGCACCTTCTTCACCTAAGGCTCATGAAGCAAGGTGTAAAGAAGACATTAATGAATCTCTCAACTTTCATTAATGAAGCGCCCTTATGCAACAGAGGGCCAGAAACACGAAAGGACTTAAATGGCCAAAGCATGGTGATTAGGAGTTTGCAGAGTGGGTCCTTGGATCAGACTCCTATATTAAGCTTTGCTCACCAAGGTCTCAGGGATCATTGTGGAAGAAGGGTGGGGCAGAAAGAGTGTAAGAGCCAAGGAGGAGGAGCATGGCAATATGGAAACAGCATCCTGAAAGGTCCTGGGACCCTGCTTGTATGAACCCACAGCAGTGGTGTCAGCATGCAGAAGACCCAGGCAAACCCAAGCAGACAAAAACCCAGCATGGAACTGGGGAAATGGGCAGCAGACCCCAACATTAGCTGAAGAAATATTGACAGCTGATTGCTGTTGACTGAGGAAGAGCTGATCTTCTTAAATCGAGAGACTCTGGAGAGGCTGACTAGACCTCAGTAGATAAACTTGCACTGAGGAACAGGGTACATTCACTTGGACACCATAGGCCTTAACACAAATGACAGAGTGTATGAATTCCAGTGGGGGGCTGTGGGAGGGGCCAATGGGGAAGAGGGTGTGAGGATGATTAATAGTTACCGAGATGTTCTGTGTGAAATATACAAAAAATCAATTAAAAGATCACACACAAAAAATATTACTATCATGTATGTATGTGTATGGGGCATGTATATACTGTATATGTTGTATGTGTATGGGGCATGTATATACTGTATATGTTGTATGTATAGGGCATGTATACACTGTATATGTTGTATGTGTATGGGTCATGCCCATATGGTGTCATACTTGTGGAGGTCAAAGGACAACTTTGTGGAGTTAGTTCTGTCCTTCTGCCTTTATATGGCTTCCAGGGATCAAACTCAGGTCACCAGGCTTGTGCAGCAAGTACCTTGTCCAATAACCCATCTAGCCAGCCCCCTTTTAAAACAAACAAATGAAATGCCAGGCGTGTTGGTGCACACCTTTAATCCCAGCACTTGGGAAGCAGAAGCAGGCAGATTCCTGTGAGTTCAGGGCCAGCCTGGTCTGCAAAGTGAGTTCTAGGCCAGCTGGGACTAAAGGGAGTAAAAGGGAGAACCTATCTCAAAAATACCAAAACAAACAAACAAACAAACAAACCACAAATGAAACCATTGAAAATAATGATTGAAATCCTTACCAATCATGACATTATGTTTATGTAACATTCAACCTGCTATGTTCACCTTAAAACAAGTATTTGGTCTACAAAAAGCCAAGCAACAAGTGTTCTGTCTGATCTTTAAGGGATAATTATCCATTTTGGGAATGGAACAGACCAAGGTGGTGAATCATGGTCCAAAAGCCCTGATAAGAGCAGAAGTTCCCAGGTATGGTGCTGTGACATGCAGAAATGAGTGTCCTGGAGAAGGGAAATGCTACACGACAAACCCTGCAGCCAGGAAGAGCTCTGCAGGTGGATGGCCCCTCCGGCTGTGTGGGTAGACGGCCATGTGTTAGGTGGGGTTTATAGAGGCTGGCATAAGCTGTCCTGTCAGTGGGAAGTCTTCCAGGAACTGACTGACTGTAGAGAGTCCATTCCCTCCTGCAGAGTGTTTTTTTTTTTTTTAAGATAGGGTCTCACATATCTGAGGCTGGCCTCAAACTCCCTATGGAATCAAAGATGACCTTAAACTTGTGATCCTCCTGCCTCTACCTTCTGAGTACTGGCTTTATAGTCATGAACCTCCAGACTTAGTTTTTGTGGTGCTCGGCTTCTTTTTTTTAATATTTAAATTATATTTTATTATGTGTATGAATGTACTGTCTGCAGGTGTCATGCAATGCCACGGAGGTCAGAAGAGGGTGTCGGACTCCCCTGGAGCTGGAGTTAGAGATGGTTCTCAGCTGCCATATGGGTGCTGGGGATTGAACCCAGGTCCTCTGCAAGAGCAATTGTTGCTCTTAACCGCTAGGCCATCTCTCCAGCCCCGATGCTGGGTTTCTTGTATGCTATGCTAAGCTACATCCCATCCCTCCTGCCGAATTTCAAATGTGAAAAGGCTGCTGGACCGGAGGCTCATGGGGACTCAAGGAGGCCCTTTCCTGTGGCGCCGTGACAACTTGCTGTTTCCCCTGGAAGAGGCTGTGTGTTTCTTTGCACACGTGATCACCACAGCAAAGGAAACAGGGAGCCTTGTCCCTTTCCTAGAGTGACCTTTTCTTCCTAAGAGCCCAGCCCTTTGGTGACTTCTTGCTGCCTTCAGGTTGAACCAAAATGCAGAAGCTTCTCATTCATTGCTGGCCATCACCCAAAAGTAGCCAGAGCTGTGAGCACAAAGGGCAAGATCAAAACACTAAACCACGAAATCACTGGATGATGGGCGTGGGTAGTGGGGAGCTTGCTTCGCCACGCTCACATCAGATGCTAATAAAATAGGGCCCTTGGACCCAATTGGATCCACTATTGGTTTTTTAAGAAAGTCTGTAAGAAACACTTTCACATTTTTAAATGGTAGAAAAAGATCTGAAAAAGATATATTTTGTGATATATATAAATTATATCAAACTCCAGTTTCAGTGTTCATAAATAAAGTTTTATTGGGATCCAGCCATACCCTTTCATTTATGTAACATCTAAAGCAACTTTGGTGGAGGATGGCAGAGTGGAACAGGTGGACAGAGATGGCCTGCAGCAATGAGAGCACTTGTCATCTTCCCATTGTTCTTCCTAGACAAACAAACAAACAAACAAACAAACAAAACC
Source organism: Rhizomys pruinosus (assembly GCA_009823505.1). Classification (NCBI taxonomy): domain Eukaryota; kingdom Metazoa; phylum Chordata; class Mammalia; order Rodentia; family Spalacidae; genus Rhizomys; species Rhizomys pruinosus. The sequence continues at coordinate 3,428,307 of VZQC01011034.1, read as the reverse complement.
CTTTGATGGCACAGCTTCCTGAGATGAGGATATGGCAGTTTGATACTGGACCCCTGAAGTCAACCCATGGGCAAGAATGACAGCAGATGACGAGGTACTGAAATTGGGTCAGGCTTTTTAGAGTACAATCCTTTTGAAAGAGAGAGCTAGTTGGGGCTGGAGAGTTGGCTCAGTGGTTAGGAGCACTGGCTGCTCTTGTAGAAGACCTGGGTTAGAAACTCAGCACCCACATGGTGGTTTACAACCACCTAAAACTCCAGTTCCAGGGCATTCAACTCCCTCTTCTGGCTTCCACAGGCACTACATGACAAAGGTGTGCCTACACACTTCCAGGCATAGCACTCCTACACATAAAATAGAAACAATTTTTTGGTCTTTTTTTGAGACAGAGTACTCCCAGCTGTCCCGGAACTCACTATGTAGACCAGGTTGGCCTTGAACTCACAAAGATCTGCCTGCCTCTGCCTCCCAAGTGCTAGGATTAAAGGCATGCACCACCATGCCTGGGGAGTGCTGTTTTTAAAAGCATGTACCACCACAACTGACTAAAAACAAAATTTTTTTAAGTTAAAAAAAAAAGGTCTTGCTGGGTGTGGTGGCACACACCTTTAATCCTAGCACTTGGGAGGCAGAGGCAGGCGGATCTTTGTGATTTCAAGGCCAGCCTGGTCTACAGAGTGAGTTCCAGAATAGCTGAGGCTACAGGGAGACCCTGTCTCAAAAAGAAAAAAAAAAAAAAAAAAAAAAAAAAAAAAAAAGAAAAAGAAAAACAACAAGGGTTAAAAAAAGAAATCGAGCTGGGCATGGTAGAGCATGCCTTTAATCCCAGCATCTGGGAGGCAGAGGCAGGTAGATCTCTGTGAATTCAAGGCCAGCCTGGACTACATAGTGAGTTCCAGCAGGCTGGCTGGGGGTGGGGAGGGGTGCAGGGAGATGGTGTCTCAAAAAAAAAAAAAAAGAAAAAACGAAAAGAAAGAGAACTAGGAGTGTGGGTGAAGTGAATAGTGAATGCCACCAAAATGAGCTACGGGCAAGGGTGATGTTGTTAAGGTGCCCTAGAGACAGCTGGTGCTCACGGGTCAGGCTCACCCAGCCCTCCTGGCACAGCCTGTCCCCTGGTGCACCTGTAGCAACATACTGCTGTCCTTCCAATCCTGGTTGCCTCAGAGATCCACAAATCAAAAGCTAAGTAAATAGTGTGCTCCTTCCAGAGAAAGAAGCCCAGAGGTTTGTGAGGGATGCTTACATGGCAGGAAGTAAACCCGACCTCCGCATCGAAGGAACACCTTGTCCCAACCACTTTTCTCCATTGGGCTGGAACTGCAGAAATGGGGCAGTGTGTGCGTGTGTGTGTGTGTGTGTGTGTGTGTGCGCGCATGTGCGTGTGTGTGCGCATGTGTGTGTGTTCGTGCGCGCGTATGTGTGTCTGTGTGTGCGCGCATGTGTGTTTGTGCGTGTGTGTGCGTGTGTGTTTGTGTGTGTGTGTGTGTGTGTGTATGTCCCTGTTCACAATCTGGATGAAGGTTTCTACCAATCTGGTGCTGTTGTGTATTCAGACGCTTTGTCATCTCCCTTTTGGGACACAAAGCCCACCCTAGGACAGATGCGTATTGGAGCCCCTGTAGTTTACATGGACATGTAATTAGGTGTGGCTTCTTTTTTGCTTCTCGGGAACTGCAGAAAAGCATCCATAAAACTGGTTACTGAAGGCTTGACATCACCCAAGAGCCACTGGCCTATAAATCTGTACTCAACTCCCCCACGTAAACAGATCCAGAGAAAAGTCTATGTAGGCAGTAGATGTGCGCAGGTGATGGAGACTGATAATAAAAATGCCCGGATCTGATTTCAGCTGTCCCTTGTCTTCCAAATGAGGCTGGAAGAAAATCAAGCACTTAGCTCTTATTTTTCTGACCCAACAGCAGGTAAATTTAGTCAAGTGCAGGAGATAGGGACGAAGGGGAGTTTCCTCATAAAGGAAACAGGGCACACACAGCTGCTCTGGGGGAAGCTGAGCCCTGGCAGATCCCCAGGGTGAAAGCTTAGACCCTTTTCAAAGGCTGGGTGGGTGTGAGGAGAAGGTGAAGATGTAAAGAGCACAGTGAAGGCATGCATTGTTGGTCTCCTCTGATTTACATGGCACCTGTGGACCTGGGAGACCCTGAGTAGAACCCAAGAAGGGCATTTATAGTTGTGCGTGTGAGTGTGTGTGTGTGCACAGTCTTGTAAACCAGGCTTTTACAGCTACTCAGAACAGTAAGAACATTCAAGATTCTTCTGGTAGCCAGGTGGTTATTTAAGGTCCCTAACATGACCCTGGTGCATCTTAATAGGAGAGTTCAGATGGCCTTTATGTCTGAGGGAAGCCCGGCAGCCACCAAGAAAAGATGGTGTGTAAAGGTGTAGGGAGGCACGGATAGTTCTAGAATTACTTTAGGGATAATGTAAAGGACAATTCTGCATGGGAGAGGGTTTGGTGGGAGTTAGAGATTTGACTGAGAGCTACTTTTGCATACCAAGCACACTACTTTTATATAAAGCAAGTATTTGGAATGGGTGTTGAGTGTGGGAGGCTGGAAATGAGTCAGGAAGGATCAAAATCCCCCATGGCTGCCCACCCTGACCTTGCCATGGGTCTAATTAGCCTGAGTGGTTGGACTAGTCAGGCCCTCTCCAAGTAGTCAGCTATATCTCCCTCCCCCTCCGTGCAGGTAAGAAGGAAGAAAATGGGGCCTGCTTCCCACACTCCTACGTCCCTGTAGTGCCCCGTGGGGGCACCTGGAGGGCCCAGGCTGATCCACAGAGCAGCATATATGTCTTGCAAGGGTGAAATGACCTCAAAGTTAGAGGCAAAAGTAAACTTAGGTATGTGTCTGAAAGGAGCTATGACACTGGCGCGTCCTAGAACGGTGTAGCCACAGCCTGTTTCCCATAAGAGGAAATGCATTTTGGAGAGAGTGATAATAGGATCCCTGTGGCCTCTGAAGATGGAGGACATTATATGGAGGAGGAGGGCGCTGGAGGAGAGACCCCTGGGTGTCGCCCATGGTAACGTGTAACAATAGGATGTGTTAGAATGGTTTACCCCGTGACTGTTTACAAAGACATGATGTTTTTACTCTTGGGCTCTTTTGCTGTTCTCATCCCTCATTGTCACAGAGTTAGAGGGCTAGTCTACACAGGAGGCCTTAGAGGACACTTCCAGACAAACATGCTTGGGTCTGAGATGGGAGAATCCCACTTCCAGAGCCTACTTCTCAGCTCAAAGAACACTTGACCATTTATCAATGCACTCTCCCTCTCTTTTTACCTGGTGTCCTTCTTATCCCTAGGTATCTCCCTGGAGATGCAAAGCCCGAGTTTCCTCATAGACCAGACCAGGAGCTGTGGGCTCTATATCTTTGCTCTCCAGCTCAGTGGGCTACCACAAGTGACCAGCATCTGCCTCCTTTGCCTGCCACTCACTGTGTAGAGCAGAAGGAACCCCCTCTCCCTCCAGTGAGTGTGAGAAGGGCTGATGTGCTAGCCAGGAAACTCAGCATCAAGGAAGTCTGGAAGCTGGACTTCTAACCCAGCTTGGCTCCCACCAACCTATGACTCTAGAAAAACACTCAGGCCCTGTGAGCCCAGGTATCCTAAGCAGCATAGGACAGGATCCCAATCCTGGGTCTGGCTACCCAGATGGCTGTTCTTGGGTAACCTCGAGAGAGACCTGGAGAGAGGCAAAATGCTATACACATCTGAAAAGTGCCTGTAAATAAGAAACCACAGTGGCTGGGCTGGGGATATGGCTCAGTGGGAAAGCCCTTCCCTGGCACGTGCTAGGCCCAGAGTTTCATCCCCAGGGCTGTAAAACAAACACACAAACATAATAACAACTTTATAGGCTGGATGTGGTGACACACACCTGTAATCCCAGCACTTGGGAGGTTGAAAGCTCAAGGCTGGTGTGGGCTACAGAGTAAGACTCTATAAAAAACCATTGCCAAGTGTGGATCATGAAGAGAACATCTTGGCCCTGATTCAAGTTTCCTTCTGAGCTTTAGCGCAAGGATGTGGATTCCTGGGACCCAGTGCACGTGCCAGAGGAAGGCTGCAGCTTTCCAGATGGTTCTGCCTGCTCAGAGTACAAACATTGGAGAAGAGGACCCTTAGTTCTTTCAGGAAACAGGAGACAGAAACACCTTTGCTAAGTCCTCCCTGATGTCAGAATGCCCAGGCGTGAGGGTGATCCAGCAGACCTGTCTCTCATCAATATCAAAACGACATCACCAGAGTTCCTCTTTCTTACCTCCAGTAATATGAAGGACAGAGAGAACCTTGTTCATTTTGGAGATGGCCTGTTTGTTTTTAAACTGGGTTATGCAGAAGAGGAATGTGTGCATGGTTGAAGAATTAAAAATCAAACCAACAAGCTAGAAGTGTGTGTGTGGGGGTCCAGGTGAGGTAGAGTTTGTTCAACCAAATGCAGAGTTTCCCATGCCTTCCCCGAAGGGTTGTAGAAGGGTCTGAGAATGGCTGATTTTGTTATAACTCTCAGTCTTCCTGTAGGATCTAGGAGCTTATTAATTTATCATGGCATCCTCTGGCTTCTTTCTTGCTGATAACCTTTTAAAACCACAATCTCCTATCTGTATTCATTGATTTAGATTGCTATTTTCAGGCATACATTTAATCCGAGCATGTGGGAGGCAGAGGCAGGCAGATCTCTGTGAGATGGAGGCCAGCCTGGTCTTCATAGTGAGTTTTAGGCCAGCTGAGACTACAGAGAGTCCCTATCTCAAAAAAAAAAAGATTGATAGTTTTTTCTCTTTTTCTATGAGGATGGGGACTTTGTCCATTGTTCCCACTTAACAACCTAAGACAGATGCAGGGCTCTGATAGAGTCCTAAAGTGGAAGTCTCTTAAGTACATTAGTTAATGTTAGCTAACCAAAGTAACAAAACGGGATTCAATTGTAAATAAGGCATGACTTGGATTTCCAGAGCGTTTTGCTTATTCCTCTTGCCTGACCCCTGCCTAGCTTCCTCTCAGTCTTCATTTCCTCATCTGCAGAATGCAGACAAAGGCACTGATAAGGCTGCTGTCAGCAAGCCTCTTGCAAAGATAGGATTGAAGGTATAGGTGAGGTTTACTGCTATACACACACAGGATGGCTGCTGTAGCTCTGAAGTCTGTGTGACCTCATCATCTCAATCCACTTTCAACCCAGAGTTTAGCGAGAGTTCTCATGAGCCATTACCTGAGGCCTGGTACATGTTACCCAATGGCACCCAGGGCTCTACCTACTCAAATTCCTGAACCATCCCAAGCTAAAGAGCTCTTGTGCTGTGCAGGGAATAACTCAGCGAATGGCTTCTGCTGACTGCAGGTATAGACCCTGGCTGTGAATCAGTCCTTCACCTTCAAGTTCACCTTGCCCTTTCCCCTTTTCTCACAGACTGGGGAACTGAGGCCTGTGAGCTACATAAGAAGTTGGTAGAAGAGCCGGGGCAGGACCTCCCTCCGGCTGGAAGCTTGCTGGACCCTGATTCTGCACGCTGCAAGGCCTCATTCTCCTTCCATTGACATGTTGAAATTCTGTCTTGATAATGTTGGGAGGCAGCAGAGCCCAGATCTCAAAGGGCGCCAGTGAGCTATGCTTTGTTGGGCTCATGTTGCCTCTAAGATATTTTGGAATTAGTTCTCGATTTGAAAACTTAGAGGATTTCAAGAGACTGTGCATATTTATTTCAGTGTCTCTTAGAAATTCAGCTGCTGCCACCATTGGCTCACTTTTCCTTATAGCCACAATCCCGAGGGAAGTAGAGCTTGTTCCCTTGCTTCAGGCAGGGCTGGAGAGCTCACGTGCTCAGTGCCCACCTGACCAGCCAGCATCTCCCCTTGATGTGTCTGCCGGGTCCCTATAGACCCTGAGCCTGTGATGTCTGTGTGGAGCTTGTTATTCCCAAATCTTTAGTTCTCTTGGGCTCATGACTGGACAAGAGGAGACTTTTGTTCAGCTGCAGGTCACCGGGCTTCAGGTAGAAGGAAGCAAAGTCGATTATAAAGACATTCCAGTCCAGTGACGTGGCTGTTGTACCCATGAACTCACAGCACCAGACCTGACCCATCAACATCCCATCCTGGATTGTGGAGGGGCTCCTAAGGCCTACTCCTCCCTGGGGAACAATCGGTGGTTAATGGTTGCTCGAGGAGTGGGAGTAATATTCTTTAATGGTGGTCACAGGGAAGTTACCCTTGCTCCAGTAAATAACCCCTTGTCCATGCTCAGGAAAGCAACTGTAACTGGGCACTAGCAGAACACACAGAAGTCATGGAAATAGAAGGGTGTCTCATTGGGAAGAAGGGACTCGGGAATATGATCAAAGTACATTTTTATGTATGTGTGAAATTGTGAAAGAATAAATGAATTTGAAAAAAAAGTTATCCCAAGTCCATAAGGAATTCTTTTCTCCAATGTCCCTGGAAAACACAAACTTTGCAGGACATCTCAAGCCTGCCAGCCCAGTTGACCTATTTCCAGGGGAAAGTCTGATTTTTCTCAGAGCTACGACCGCACGGTGCAGGATGTGGAGAACTGCTCAGCGTTTCCATAAGGGGCATTTTCCCAGCCTGAAAACCCAGCCATAAAGATGTGTTTTGGATGAGAATTAGCCCTTCCCCAGCCGAACCTGGGACTCTTTCTTTCCAACCCTCTCAAAAGGCCTTCTACTCTTGAAGTACAAATCCGTGTGGTTTGCGGCTTCACTAGACCTTGCTTGGGTTTGGGATTTCACTGCATGCTGTTCTTCCAACCTCTAATTTTAAAACCATCATCTCCTATATTTATTCCATGGTTAAGATTGGTATTTTCTCTCTCTCTCTTTTTTTTTTTTTTCCTATCAGGACAGGGTTCCATAAAGAAAGATTGTCTATGGTTCCCACTTGGGTTCAGACAAACAGGGCTTTGGCAGAATCACAAAGTGGAGGTCTCTTAAAGTGCTTAAGTGTGTTAATTAATGTTAGCTGAGGAAAGTACAGGGGCGGGATTCAATTCTAAATAAGGAGTGGCTTGCATTTCCAGCTGTTTTGCTTATTTTTCTCTATTTGACACTCGCTTAGCCTTGATAGATATTTATAATGATCACAAAACAGAGCTCCCAACCGGACAGGTATTCTCAGGGAAAACTGTGAAAATCGACTGTATCCTCTATCCGCTTTCTTTTTTCAAGAAAGAGGAGATGATGTAAGTGTGAAGAAATGGCCTACAGAAAATGTGAGTGTACACACCACGGGCTCTGCTCACACCTCCCTCCTTCTGTCTGCTTCTCTTTTGCTACACGCTAACCTGGGCAAGATGTGTACTCAGCCTCCAAAAGGGAGGGACTGGCCCTCCCCTCTCTCAGCCGCCACCTTCTTGTCTGTCACCTACGAAGTGTTCCGAACCCATGATCGCGTTCCCATCTCCACTATCAGGCCATGTCTGCATCCTTGCTGTGCTTTGCCTGTGCTCAGCTTCACGAGTGGGCTGGCTCCATCTCTCCCGCTGCTACTAGTTTTAGCCCCACCCCCAACCCTAAGCTCCCATTCCCTTCTCTTGCTTAAAACCTCTGCTGGACTCTGTTGCCTCAGGGCAAAGTCTAAATTGCTGTATGATGTACAACCAGCTCTCTGGGCCCGTCATACCCTCCTCCTCAGGAACTTCATGTTCCTGTTGCCCTGAAACCATAACTTCATGGGCAACCAGGCCTGATCATAACTCACACATCCTGTTTGCTCTAGGCACAGCATCTTCCTCAAGACACCCTTCTGTGGAGAACTGAGTCAAGACGTCCTACCTTCTAGAAGACTTTACTGATCTCTTCTAGGTGGAGATGATGGAAAACTCTGAGACATCATGCATTGGGGATTATCTTTGGGCTTTATCTTCTTCAAGACTGTGATCACTTTGAAGAAAAGGTTGTAGATCTTTAACTGCTCTGAGAACATGTGACCCAGAGGAGATACTTTATCAATGTCTTGTGGGCCAAATCATTATCTTTAATATTTATTATGTATTTGCCAGGCACCTGGTGAAAGTTCCAGGGCTTTACACATTGTAATGTTCACAATCACCCATGACAGATAACTGTTCATAGAACTCTGATTGCTGATGAGAAAACAGAAGTTCAGAGATAACGGGAGAATTATGCAAGGTCGCGTGGCCTGGCTGAATTGAATTCAGGCCTGTTCAGTACACAGCCCGACTGCTGGCTTAATACTGACATTATTCTATTCTATTTTATTTTTATTTATTTTTCATTCTGTTTTTTATTTATTTATTTATTTTTGGTCTTTTCGAGACAGGGTCTCCCTGTAGCCCCAGCTGTCCTGGAACTCTGTAGACCAGGCTGGCCTTGAACTCACAAAGATCCACCTGCCTCTGCCTCCTGAGTGCTAGGATTAATGGCGTGCACCACATTATTCTATTTTAAAATAAATAAGTCTCAGCCCAGTGTGGTGGTGCATGCCTTTAATCCCAGCACTTGGTAGGCAGAGGCAGGCGGATCTCTATGAGTTCAAGGCTAGTCTGGTCTACATAGTGAGTTCCAGGCCAACTGGGGCTACAGAGAGACCCTGTCTCAAAAAGACAAAAGGAAATTTAAATAAATAAATCTCAAGTCAAGTCATCTTTGAATTTATTTGAGACTTAAACCTGAGAGCCATTCTTTGTCCTGACACTGTGGAAGAAATGATGCAACTCTTGTGGTCTTCATCTCCACAGTTAATAGACCTGGGTGAGCCAGTGAAGGCTCCAGCAGAAAGGAGGATGGATTGGGCTAAGAACTAAGCATGCCAAACCTGAAATCCTAATCCCAATAGATACCTCATAAGAAGTGTCAAAGGCCCAAGGACTAAGGGAGAGACAGATTAATCCCACCACCACCATCACCACCACCACCACCACCACCATCACCACTACCACCACCATCACCACCACCATCACCACCACCACCACCACCACCACCACCATCACTACCACCACCACCACCA
>VZQC01011034.1:3362250-3418161 GCA_009823505.1 Rhizomys pruinosus | reverse complement strand
TCCCTGACCCCCAGCATCTCACCACGAGGCCTAGCATCCATCCACCCACCACCCGCACCACCACCACCAGCACCACCTACCACCACCACCATCACCACCACCACCATCACCACCACCACCACCACTATTGCCATCACCACCATCACCACCACCACCACCACCAACACCATCACTACCACCATCACCACCACTATCGCCATCACCACCACCACCACCCTCATCACCACCATCACCATCACCACTACCATCACCATCACCACCACCATCACCATCACTACCACCATCACTACCACCATCACCACCACCACCACCACCATACTACCACCATCACCATCGTTATCATGATCATATCATCTTCATTATTTAGGAGTTTCTTTGGGGTCAGAAACAGACTTCATGCAGCAAGCTGTAGACTGCTGTCTTTCAAGCATAAAAGCTGTTACCACCTTCATCAGCAGAGCTGTGATTATTTGGAAAAGTCAGGTCTGTCGATGTTCCCTCATTGGAAGCAGGGGGTGGAGGAGGGTTGTTATACCCTCACTTGAGCTCTCCAGACTCTCCTTCCTATAGTGCCCTCCAACTGTGTGTAATTCTCCCCCAGCTGCACCTGGTCTCATGGTCCTGGGAAGGGTAGAGTACATAGCTACAGAAGGCTAATTGGCCGGGCATGGTGGCTCATGCCTTTAATCCTAGCACTGGGAGGCAGAAGCAGGTGGATCTTTGTGAGTTCAAGGCCAGCCTGGTCTACAGAGGGAGTTCCAGGACAGCTGGGGCTACAGGGAGACCCTGTCTCAAAAAGACCAAAAAACAAAACAAAACAAAACAAAACAAAACAAAACAGAAAAACAGAAGGCTAATTGAAGAGGGGAGCCATCTTTGAAGCTATGGGAAAGTCATGATCCATGCTGGGGAGAAACTTCTCGGTGATGCAGCTGCTTTGGGGTCACCCACGCTCCTGTAAGTAACCCCTCACCCATGTTCTATAATAAGTAGGCTGAGCCAGATGTGGTGGCACACACCTTTAATCCCAGCATTTAGAAGGCAGAGGCAGGTGTATCTCTGTTCAAGGCCAACCTGGTCCACATAGCTAGTTCCAGGACAGCTGGGGCTACAAGGGGACCCTGTCTCAAAAAGATCCCTCCCCCCCCAAAAAAAAAGTAGGCCGAATAAATTAGTTGGTTTGCCGAGATGGACTTCAGTGGGATTATACTCTGGTCTGTTGTTGGCGACCTGTCTAGGGGAAGTGGATGTTTGTTCATATTTCCCTAGGAAAAGTTAACAAATGTCTTCATGCCCAAAACAGTTATACTTTTCTGTTTATTTCTGTGCATTTGTTATAGAGCACAGGTTTGTTCATGAACCATCCAGGTAACTAGCCAGCACTACTAAAGTTTTCTACAGGACACCATTCAGGAAAGTTGAGGTAATTACCTCCTTCCTGAAGGATTTGGATACCATTCATCTTTCTGACATGGCCAGGCCCTGTTCCTGCTGGAGGCAGGCAGGATCTCCGGAAGGGGGTGTCTTCCCAGCATTCTTCCATCCCAACCAGGAGCCTATGCCTGGCAAATACCGCAGAGGTCTGACCTCTTCAACAGAGGGTCCAAATGGAATAGGCAGATGTGCTGGAGAGAACAGAACTTCGCCTGGCTCCGTGCTGGCTCTGCCCCCTAGATAGGCAATTATTGCCTCTCCAATGTGATTTCCTCCTCCTGACTCATCCCAACAACCCCCACTCTTGTTTTGATGTGGTTCTGGGGTTGCTGTTCCAGGGCAGAGCTCAGGACCTTGGCCTAGCCAATCAGCACAGGGTGATCATGCAGCCATTGGCCAGAGTGGGTATGTGATCCAAGTCGGCCCTTGGGGCTTGTTGGAAATACAGATTGTTAGGTCCCTCCATGGTCTGATGAGCAGAAGCTCAGCAAAATTGTCTTGCAACGATTCTTGGGAACATTGAGCATGAGGACCACTTCTCCACTTCTCTCAGTTTATAAGTGGTCAAAGCAAATGTCCACAGTCACTTGCCTAGTGAGGCAGGACCAGAACTAGGCTGTATTCCCATTCAGTTCGTCCGTACGTCCAGAGCCATCTTGAGCTTGTGTGTTCATAAGCTGTAGCGCTGTGGTAGGAACCTCTGAACCTCTTCCCTTCCAGGGTTGACATCCATATGTTGTCAGGTCCTCTGGGGGTGAACGCCCTGTTGTTTACATTTCTGTGCTGCATCACAGAAACAAAGGCAGCTGCATTTAAGACACCTTACAGTGGACCAGGACTGTTCTATGTCTGAAGACACAGGCCACGTGGTGCTGAGCCGCAGGGCATTCTGGGAGAAGGCTGGTTGCCATTACCCCCGGGTCAAGCTGCTGGGAAGTCAGTTATCTTCTTCCCACCTGATTCTGAACTTCAGTTTTGATTTGCTACCCCAAGCTCTGCTCTGTCTGTCTGAGAGGGTAGGTGTGTGTATGTGTGTGGGGGTGCATGGCTGGTCCCCTGCCAGAGTCGTGGCTCCAGTCTGAAAGTCCAGGCATACCTAAGTCGTCTCTTGTGGCTCCCCAGCGCCATATTAGGCTGCCCCCTCAGAAGGGTGGAATCTCTGACTCATCCTCCCCTCCCCCACACCCCTTGCTCCTGCCAGTTTGGGCCAAGATTAGAATTCCCTCAAATCTGTGGGTTCTAAGGTTTATGTGGTATTTCAGCTTATTTCAGTTTGGTAACTGATCTCTTGTTTCAAGTCAGACAAAGAAGTCCTTTCCTGAAAGGGGCTTTGGAAGGCTGTGCTTGAAGAATATATATAGATATATATTCTTCATATATATATGTGAAGATATATATATAATATATAATACATATATATACATATATATGCATATATATGTATTATATATAATGTATATATGTATATATATACATTATATATAATACATATGCATATATATGTATTATATATATAATGTATATATGTAGATATACATATATATACATATATGCATATATATGTATATATATGTACATATAACATGTTTATATATTCTTCATATATATACACATGTATTTTGCATAACCAAAAGACAATATGCTGATTCCAGTGTGTTGGATGAGCAGAAAATAGGTTGGGATTCTCAGAAATGTCCTAGGATCAATGGGTGAGCAAGGTGGACTTTCTGATCAGGTCAATGCACTCTTCCCCTGGGTGTCACTCCTGAGTATCTGCAGGTTCTCCAGCATCTGCCATGTGTTTTATCAACACACAGCCCACTTCCTCCTGGGAAGAAAACTCCTGTTTTCAAGATGAGGAAACTGAGGTTCAAAGAAGTTGAGTCCTAAGACCAAGGCTGTGCAGCAGCAGGAGGTGGCGTCACCCCTGCGTCTCCAGCTTCGCTTATAGTCCTGTGTTTGCTCTGGGAAGTAGGCATGACTCAGTTAGTGCTTACTGGTTGTGAATATCACAACAGGGAGTTGAGAATGTGGAGGCAGCTGGAAGGATCTGAGGGAGGATAGTTAGGCCAGTTGCATGGAACCTGGGCTGCCCCCAGGGTCCCTCGGCAGAAGCAAATGCAAGGTCTTGCTGCTAGAGCAGGGCAGGGGCTGCTTACTGCCTTGGCTCTGCTCATGATTCAGGTTCTTGAGACACCATGTGCAGGTGTGCTTGGCTGGAGGCGGGCAGATATTCTGAATGATGGTCCTGGTAGACTGTCCAAGTGGCAAAGACATGCCCCCCCCCCCCATTCCCTGCTGAAGAAAGTCAGGATGCTGCTACCTAATGAGATGGGGAGGAGAGAGGATATGGTTGTTGGGCCAGCAAACTGGAAAAGTCCATAGTGCTGGTACTTAGAGCCAGGGAGGCAACATTAAGTGCCACAGGCCTGAAAACGTTAGTCTGCAGAGCTGACTGCTCATTGTGAGAGATGGCTTGGTACAGCAGGCTGACACAGATGCTGGGGAAGAAAACTTCACAGAGCTTTGCTTCTTCCTTCAGAACAATGGCCACTTGGGCTTAGGATCCAGGCCCCTATAACTGAAGCCCTTGTTACCTGAGGCCTGCAGGGGCCAGCCAGGGCTGGCAGGGGGATTTATGTGGGGCCATTTATGAGAACTCCCTAGCTTCTCCCAGACTTTGAACCTCAGGGATAGGAAAGGCTAGCAGTTGAGAGTGGGGGCTGGCCAAACTCCTCTCAGAGGCTGCCAGGAGGTGCTCCTGAGGTGAGGAAGGGCAGAGAACTCAGGTTCTTAGATACAAGCAAGTTGTTTGTCTAGATAGGGAAACTAAGGTACCTAGGTGTCCAAACTTCCCTGCCTGCCCAAGGGTCTACTGCCCACTGACTCGAACTCTCCCCTAACCTGTTCCACCACCCATTCTTGCTTGAAGCATACCAACCCCCATTTAACAAGCATCTTGTCTGCGTGTGGTTCTATGGACATATGAGGACTGGGGAAATCCGCAATCTACCCTGAGGATGTGTACAGCTAGCAGGAAGAGACAGGAGACAACCAGGAGAGAAGACTGCAGGTCGCTGGGTGTGGTGGCAGAGGCAGGCAGATCTCTGTGAAATGGAGGCCAGGCTGGAAGAGTTCTACCTCAGGGGTTCAGGCAGATGTCTCCTCTCTGGACTCATCCTTCTGTCTCCAGAGAATAAGAGATGTGAGCAGAGAAGGCTCACACAGAGCTGCAGAAGAAAGCCAGGGGGATTTGGGGGGGGGTGTATGCATGGAAGAGGGTGAATACAGGTAGGTGTACATGTATGTGCAGGCGCTCGTGTGTGTGTGTGTGTGTGTGTGTGTGTGTGTGGGTGTGTGTGTGTGCTTCCTGGGCTCACGTGTGTTCTCATGTTCTTAGCTTAGCAAAAAGGTCTTAAACGGAGACGGGTTTTAAACCTTCTTCGCAGAAGGGCCTTTCCACTGGGGCTCAGCCCCTTCTGCTCAGCAGCCCTGCTTACTTTCTTTATGCTTGTCACCCTCAAAGCCCCGGCTGGAGCTTCCCTCCCCCAACATGTTGGCAGGATTTCCCACAAAGGTCCCAGGAGCCCCAGCTACAGATACTGTGGCATGCTGCCTGGGGCCAGCCCAGGGGCTTGGCTCACGGGGGGGGGGGGGGGGGGGCCGGGGGGGGGGGGGGGGGGGTGGGGGGGGGGGGGGTGGGGGGTGGGGGGGGGGGGGGGGGGGGGGTGGGGGGGGGGGGGGGGGGGGCTTGGGTTTGCACGGGTGGGGGCTGGGGGGTGGGCTTGGCAGGGGGGGGGGGGGGGGGGGCTGGGGGGGGGGGGGGGGGGCTTTGCCTGGGGGGGGGGGGGGGGGTTGGCCTTTGCCTGGGGGGGGGGGGGGCTTGGGGGTGGGGGGGGGGGGCTTTGGGGGGTAGGCTTTGCATGGGGTGGGGGGGTTCTTGCCTGCGGGGGGGGGGGGGGGGGGCTTTTTGGGGCCCTATACTACGGACTCTGCTACGATCCTGTTTGACCAAAGGACGCTTCCCCCTCGTGACTGGGCTAACCTTGGGATTACAAACACCACCAGTCCCGCCCGCCGGCTAAGGATAGCACTCCAACCCGGAACTAGACACCGAAGGGGCAAAAGGAAAGGAACGAACCACATAACAGGAACAGGAGGGGGAAAGAGGACAGGAAACAAGGAATCAGACGGGCCCCGGGACAGCGAAGGCAAGAAGGAAACACCGGAAACGCCGGACAGGGCCAGGCACGCACGCAGCAGAGAAAGACCCAGAAACAAAGGAAGAGGAGAATGCACAGGCCAGAACGACCGACGGACGACCGGCAAGGAACAGGCAGACTGGAAACCCAAAAAGAACGCAGGCGAACGGGCCAGGGGACAACGACGGGGCCCGAAGCAAGGGGAGGAACGACGGATCGGAGGACAAGACGGAAGGCCCAAGAGGAAAAAAAAACGAAGGAGGACAAGGGCAAGCACGGGCCCATCGGACCGACGGGAAAGGAACGGCCCGGAAGAACACGAAAAAAACACAAACACACGCACCCAACGAAGGGAAACCAACGACGGCCAAGGAAAGGGCCGGACACAGGCACGACGCCAACGAGGCACCGGACAGCAGGAGGACAGGAAACACAACAAACAACCGAGGGCAGCAAAAAAAAACATCAACCAAAGACGGGCAACGGCGGAGGTAAACGGAGGAAAGAGGGGAAAAATGCTGGCCCGAGGCCGGTCTTAGGCATCACCCCCTGTCATCGCGTCACGCGAGCTTGGTCAAAGCACGCCTGTCTCGGTGCGCCGCTTCGTGTAGGATCCACCGTTCCCCTCCCCACGTCTACGACTGGGCTTGGTGTTGTCTCCGTCTGCGCGCCGGCGTCTCGGCCCCGTCCCGGGTCTTGGGATTGCGGCGGATCCTAGTCTTCGCGGGACCGGCGCGCAACGCGTCCGGCGCGCGTGACTCGGCCGCCGCCCCGGCCCCTTTCGGCTCGACGCGCTCTCTTTCGCGCCTCCGTCCGGGCCCGTCGCCTCGGGCAGCGTCTCCCGGCTCGCGCGGACGAGCAGCGCGCCAGCGGAGGTTGCATCCGAAGCTACGATGGCCGCCCATAGCAGCAGGATAAGGGAACTCCGCCGCACGCTCATCTGCCGCGTCCGGGCCCCCCCACAGACCAAAGCCCGCTCGAGAGCGCCTACTGCAGAGAGAGGAGCCCGTCCTGGCCCTCACAGCCCCCCCGAAAACAAGAGAAAAGAAAGAAAGGAGAAGAAAGACTTAGAAAATATGAAGAAGAAGAAAGAAGAGAAAAAAAGGAAAGAAAGAAGGAATCAGAAAGAAACAAGAAAGGAGAAAGGAAAGGAAAAGGAATAAAAAGGAATCCAGTAACTTTGGTCTTTGTTTTCTCTTACAAACCCAGCTTGCAACCCGAGAGAAAGGCCAGGGACAGGAACAGATTAGATAGCACGGGGGATGATGCCCCTTGAGCAGGGCTATCTGTTCTCCAAGAAAGCCCTGTTGACCTTTCCTAGGGAATGTCCCCCACCCACAGGGAAGCCTGGCCACCTAGTTGAGCTGTGAGGGCTCATGTTATCTATGTCCAGGGTATCCCTGCTGCAAAGGGGACAGGGGAAGCATGGGGCCCCAGGCAGCGTTTGGAACAGCAGAAGCAGAAACAGTATGCAGGGAGGCTTGAGGAAGCCTATGCGTCAGGGAGAGCGAGGCCTTCCCAGAGCCATACGGGGCATTCAGCAGGCTGGGGTGTAGATCAGTGGGTAGAGTGCTGGTCTAGCATGCTTGAGGCCCTAGGTCCCAGCCCTAGCACTGCACATACTGGGCATGGTGGTGACCCCCTGTAATCCCAGCATTCAGGAGGTGGAGGCAGGAAGATCCGAAGTTCAAGGTCATCCTGTGTCTATAGTGGTTCGGGCCACTTGGGTGCTTGAGACCCTGTTTCAAAAAAATAAAGAACATGTGAACACACACATACCATAAAAATGAAAATAAGTGAAAGGAAGAAAGAATAAAAGCTAGGCATTAAAAAAAATATTGTCCTCAGTTTGATTCTTCAGAGGTAAGACACGTGCTTCTTTTTTGGTTTTTTTTTTTTGGTCTTTTTGAGACAGGGTCTCCCTGAGGCTCTGGGTGTCCTGGAATTCACTCTGTAGACCAGGCTGGCCTTGAACTCACAGAGATCCATCTGCCTGCACCTCCCAAGCTAGGATTAAAGGCATGCGCCACCACACCTGGCTTAAAGATGGTTGTTAGCTGCCTTGTGGGTGCTGAGAATTGAATCTAGGTCGTCTGCAAGAGCAGTCGGTGTTCTTAACTGCTGAGCCATCTCTCCAGCCCCAGACAGTGCTTTCAAATATGTGCAGAGGGTGCCATGAGAAATGACTTGTTCCAGTGGTCTGGCCCAAGGCTGTGTCCAGCAGCTGGAGACAGCTGCCTGTGGTAGAACCGCTCCAGGGAGACACGGGTGGTGGTCGCAGGGAGCTGGGCAGCGCTGTGAGAACAGGTCAGAAACCTTCAGCCAGGGCTTCTTCCCGCTTCCCCCACATTTGGAGTTGAGATCTCTACCATACCTTATGGAAGCACAACCTTCCAGAATGTTCCACTGCATTACACATCTGCCAGGGAAGAAACTTGGTCTTTCAGGATTTCCATGATGCCCTCCAAACCTCCCACCATGTCTGCACAGGTGAGCAATCAGTAAATGAGTGCTATCAAGTGGTGAAGTGTGTGGATTCTGTGAATGGCCAGGTCTTTGGGTGGGGCCTGAGATGAGATCAGCGAAGGTGGAGGGACATCCCAGAACACAGTCAGTAAATGTGTATTCATGTGATGTCTCATGGTCCTGCTAGTTATCATTGCTTATGAAGTTTGATTTTGGATGTCATTACTTTCATATATCAAGGAGAGCGCATCATCTTTGTGTGCTTCCTAACCCTTCAGCAACCTATGTTTATGTCATGCACCAGTGCTGCGTTCAGGAGCAGGCCAGCTAGTCTGTCCTACAGAAAGAATCTGCTCATCTTTTCGCCTTCATTCAGACTCTTCCAAATAGAAGAGGAGCTGGTGAGAAGGCTCAGTGGGTAAAGGCACTTGCTGCCAAGCCTGATGACCTAGGTTCCATCTACGTGGCAGAGAGAGCCGACTCCCTCTTGTCCTGTGATTTCCACATGGGCACCTGGCACATGCGTGCCCACACATATAGGCGCAGAAAACAAATAAATGTAATAAAAATATATAAAAGGGAAAAGTAGCATTTTTTGCTTTTTGCAGAATTCTTTCTTGTCTGCTATAGCAGAAGACAGCTGGGGTGTTCTCTCTGTGCGTACACTCAGTCTGTTAGGAGACAGCATATCATACAGACTGGAAAACTTGGCTGCAGTTTTTTGAGAATGAGTATGGAATAGTATCTCATGGTATTACAATGAAAATGAGTATAAACTCATGAGCCCTAGAAAGGGTCCTGGGGACCCCCAGCAAGTGTCTGGGTGACACTTTGAGAACTTCTGTTCAGTGTTGCTAACACTGTCTTCTCACCCTTCCTGGCATTTACTGCCCATACTTTTTGGTATAACTTGGTCATTATATGTGTCTGACCTGCTTTCTCACATGCAATGCAAGGGCAGAAGACAATGCCTCCACATTCTGTCCTAACAGCTACTGAGCTTGCCTGTATGGTGCGATCCTGGAGAAAGGTGCTAGAGCAGTGACTGCTGGTCTCTATACACAGAGACCTGGGGTGTGGGGTTGGGGTCCTGGATGTCCCTGACCAGACTTAGTGGGACTCTGCAGGCTCAGTTTTATGGTTATTTTATTGATTCTATGAACCAAATCAATCAAAAACACTTATTGTAGGTGAAAAATAAGACCACCATATAAAATTTCTGAGCAAAACTGAAGCTACGTCTGCCAATGTAGGGGCAGAGAGCACGACAAGGCAGAGCAGGCGTGGTGGTAGGTGGTGGGTTTTCAATATGATCCCATAACAGTAGATATATGTTGTCATTCATTTGTTGAAACCCATAGGTGCTGGGCATGATGGTGTACACTGTTAATCCCCACACTAGGGAGACAGAGGCAGGCAGGTCTCTGTGAGTTCAAGGCCAGCCTGGTCTACAATAGTGAGTTCCAGCTAGCTGGGGCTACAGGGAGACCTTGATTCAAAAAAAGACAAAAACAAACAAACAAACACAACATAAAATGTACAAAACCAAAAAACAGATCCTAATGTAAATAATGGGTGTTAGTTAATAATTATGGTTACATTTTGGCACAGCCATTGTAAAAACAATAACATTACAATGCAAGATTTAATAATGGGAGACATGGGATGGAGAGAGAAGTTGCTATTTTCTAATTGTTTTTCTGAAAAAAAAAAGAGATCAAAAGCCTTGGAAAACACTGTTAAAACAATAGCGGCAACAAAAAATCCCAAGGCTAAAGTCAAGCTAAGCCCCAGTCAGAGGCCCTATGTGGTTTGTAGGCTTGGTAGTCCAATGGAACCCTCCAGAAGAAAGTATTGACTGGGCCAACAGACAGGAAAACTGTCCCTGTCCCACCTGGTCCCCCTGACACTTGGTTCCCTTGACCCAGCATCTTCTAGTCTCCTAGACTCAACATCTTCTGGGCCACTTTCTCATCAGCTTCACATCCCATAGTCTACAGTAGTGGAAACTAGGATTGTGGCATCCTTCTGGTAGCACTACTGGTTACTGGAGACTCTTTTTTTTTTTTTTAATTTTTTAAAAATTTTATTTATTTCTGTATGTGTATCAATGTACTGTGGCCTAGCGGTTAAAAGCGCCGACCGCTCTTACAGAGGACCCGGGTTCGATCCCCAGCACCCACTGGAGAGCTCTTTAAAGACAGCTGGCCGGGGCTGGAGAGATAGCCTAGTGGTTAAGAGCACCGACTGCTCTTGCAGAGGACCTGGGTTCGTTCCCCAGCACCCACATGGCAGCTGAGAGCCATCTGTAACTCCAATTCCAGGAGAACTCCAGTTCCAGGGGAATCCGACACCCTCTTCTGACCTCCGCGGCATTGCACGACACGGGTGCACAAACCTACATGCAGAAAGTACATTCATACACATACAAAAATAAATAAAATAAAAAAAAGAAACATTAAAGACAGCTGGCCTTGTGCGATGAGGACGAACGACGCCACCCCCACCCCCCTCCTCACTGGCATTGCAGGGCTAGGCTCTCCGGTGAAGAGAGCGAAGCAAGAGCTGTGGGCGTGATGGTTTTCCCATGGCTTTCCATCTTCTCAGGAATCTGGAGGGTGGCCCACACTCCTGTCTAGGCTTCCCGTGGCTTCCCGTGGCTAGAAATTCAACAGGAAGGTGGGGTGAGTAGAAAGATGTAGTGATTCTTAGCTGGTGGTCAAGGTGAGCAGACAAGCTTTGGCTTGCTGGAATGGTCCTCCATCTCCCGTCATGTCTGAAATTCTGCAGAGATTGGAACCTGCTATTGCCATTCTTGGAAACCCGTGGGCCCCTGGGATATGAAGAGAGTAGAGCAAGAGAGGTTCCCAGGATTTCCTTTTTAAAATAATTATTATTTTTATTATTTTACATGTATGCATGTATTGCCTGCTTGTATCTAAGTACATCTGTGTCATGAAGTGCCTGAGCATGGCAGAAGAAGGTGTCGGATATCCTGGAACTGGAGTCAAGGACGGTTGTTAGCCACCATGTGAGTGCTGGGAATCAAACTCGGATCCTCTGCAAGGGCAGCTAGTGCTCTTAACCACAGAGTGATTTCCCCAGCCCTAGGTACCCAGAATTTCTGTTACAGGGAGACACTGACGTTGGGGCTTGTACAGGTGTGGGACTGGCAGTGGAGAGACATTGGGTACTCATCTTAACTGAAGCGTACCTTAGTCCTGGCCCTGTCCTAATATACACTGTACCAGCTCTTTTATTTTTATCTGTTACCCGTGTTTACCACACCTGGCTTTACATACTCTAAACAGTTTGCCACGTGGTCATCGCCTGGATTTCTTCACAGAGCTGCATCTTCTTTGCCAGTAGCTTCAGAGCTAGGCAGGTTCAGACTCATGTCCTGGAGTCTGGAAGGTTCCCTCCATAGCCCAATGAACATACAGGGGAAAGGGGGGAAATACTTAGGAGACAATAAGTAGTTGTTCAGAGGTTGAAAGTGGAGACCCTGGAACAAGGTGTGGGGGAGGTTCCCCCAAGCCTTTCATGAGACCTTCATTTCTCAGGGTGGGGGCTACCTGGGGACTGTGTGCAAGGACAGGCATTTCCAGGACCCTCTCAAAGAATTTGCTTTCCTCCCCACTCCATCTTTGCTCAAACCTAATTGGTAATAGTATAACTTTCAATTTAATCATTGACCTAAATGAGTTGTATTTTTATCTCAGTAGGAGCCTTGCTGGGCAGCAAGAAGCAGTTGGGGCGCTGAGTGAGAGGGAAACTCATACTAGAACATTTGTACTGGCATGTGACACCAATTCTGCTCCCAGATAAGATGGAGACTTGTTCAACTTCTGTTTTAAAATCACAAATCCTTGAGTCCCCTACGGGTGATAAGCTCCGCGTGGGTCTGGAGGACTGCGCGGTCCAAGAGAGAAGGGTCATGCCAGCATCACCCAGACAATGGCTGCAGCCAAGACTGTAAGGCATTTGGCTGTGCAAAGCTTTCTGCAGACACACAATAGATGCCTCACTATCTTGGATTCCTGAGCCAGGGTCAGGTTAACTATTAAAAGAGGACAGAAGTATGTCTAACAACCTGCAGTTTGTTTAAGGCCTTCCCCGTTCTACTGCTTCCTTAGGTACATCTCACTTTAAGCCTCATGCTCTTTTTTCTGCCTCTCAGGAGATCTATTGTCAATTTACTCCTGGCAAAGATTAATGGTATTTTCCTTCTTCGTGATAGTAAGTGAGCCGCCTCATTTTCTTCTGCGGAATGGATGGCCCTCACAGAAGTAGTGGCCCAAAAAACTTTCAGCCATTAGACGTGTGTGTGTGTGTGTGTGTGTGTGTGTGTGTGCACATGTATGTGGGAGCCAGAGGACAACCTTGGCTGTCATTTATTTGGCACCATCTACCTTCTTTTTAAAGACAAGGTCTCTCACTGGCCAGGGGCTCGCAGAGTATGAGAGAGTGAAGCAGGTCTTCATGCTTATGAGGTTATTTATTTATTTATTTATTTATTATTTTTTTGTGTGCGTCCCAACTCATGAGTGCTTATGCTAGAAATCAGCTCCAGGCTGCACAAGAGATTCTCCTCTCCCTCTGTCTTCTTCCCAAACATAGACCGGCCACATCTTTCTCCACTGACATGCACATGTCGTGACCGCTATGTGCCTACGGTCTTCTTTTATAGGCCGTCTGTAGAAGCTTCTTTCATCTGGAGGGGGCAGTCACATTTTTCCTTGAAGATACTGATCACTGAGGAAGGCACAGAGGAGGCAAACGCTCTTAAATAATTCCCCGAGCCAAAGTTAAAGCATACATTAATTATTTCAAATTTTCCGTGAGTCTCCTCTTATCTCCTGTTCTCATCTGCTCTGTGAACGGGAGGATCTTGCAGCCTAAAGGTTCCTAGACTCTTCTGGGTTGGCCGGCTACCCGTTTATCAGATGAGATGCTTTGTTCATAAAAGGAAAATTTTCATTTGGCTCAACCGGTGTGGGATGATGACGTTCTTGGGGTTAGAGGATTACATTTGTATTTATTTTTTTTATCTACTTATTCATTCTTTTAAAAACATTTCTTTTATAAATTTAATAAAAGATCATTATTGTTGTTGTTGGGGGACAGGTGTGTGCCACAGTACATGTATGGAGGTCAGAGGACGACTTTGTAGAGCTGGTTTTCTCTTTCCTTGCTTATGTGGGTTCTGGGGTCTCAATTCAGGTTGTCAGGCTTGTGAAGCAAGTGCCTTTACTTGCTAAGCCCTCTTGCCAGTCATATCCATGCCCACCATTGCTAACACAATACAAATAGAAGGCATGCTCATACTCCCTCCATTTGGAAGCTGAGGCAGGAGCATAAGCCTGGATTATGTAGCATGACTCCATGTGAAAAAAGGGTGGTGGTGGTGGTGGTGGTGGTTAGAAGCAATCAAACTTGTGTGTTAATAGTCAAGAGACTCTGTTACACAAGGGAGAAAGGGAGGAGGGAGTCTAGGACTGAGGCGTGGAGCCCAGGACCACAATCCATGCCTAGAGCTTTCCCGTTATCTTAGAGAAAAACTTGCACCCCCATTAAATAAAAACTTCCCGTTTCTCTTCCCGTCAGTCTCTGGCAACAACCATTGTATGTCAGTCTATGTGGATCTGTTTGTCATAGACACTGCATAAAAGTGTAGCCATTGGGGCTGGAGAGATGGCTCAGTGGTTAAGAGTACTGACTGCTCTTGCAGAGGACCCGGGTTCGATTCCTAGTACCCATATGGCGGCTAAGAACCGTCTTTAACTTCAGTTCCAGGGGAATCTGATGCCCTCTTCTGACCTCTGTGGCACTGCATGACATGGGCGCACCAACCTACATGCAGACAGTGCACTCATACACATAAAAAACAATAAAAAAAAAACAGTGCAGCCATTGGCTCTTGTACACCCAGCTTCTTAGCAGAGTGCTATCAAGGTCTGCCATGTTGTAGCAAGTTTAAGAATTTCATTCCTTTTCATAGACAAATCATGTCGTACTCCTTTTCATAGACAATCATGTTGTATTCCTTTTCACAGACAATCATGTCGTACTCCTTTTCATAGATAAATCATGTCGTAGTCCTTTTCATAGACAATCATGTCGTACTCCTTTTCATAGACAGTCATGTCATAGTCCTTTTCATAGACAATCATGTCGTAGTCCTTTTCATAGACAAATCATGTCGTACTCCTTTTCATAGACAATCATGTTGTATTCCTTTTCACAGACAATCATGTCGTACTCCTTTTCATAGATAAATCATGTCGTAGTCCTTTTCATAGACAGTCATGTCGTAGTCCTTTTCATAGACAGTCATGTCGTACTCCTTTTCATAGACAATCATGTCGTAGTCCTTTTCATAGACAAATCATGTCATAGTCCTTTTCATAGACAAATCATGTCGTAGTCCTTTTCATAGACAGTCATGTCGTAGTCCTTTTCATAGACAGTTATGTCATAGTCCTTTTGTTTGCCCACTCATTCACTGTGGACGCTGGGGTTTCTGCGCTTTGGCTATTATGAGTAGTATGGATTTGAGATTTGACACACAGCAGTATATTTTAGCAATGCTCACCTTTAATCCCAGCACTCAGGAGGCAGAGGCAGGCAGATCTCTGTGAGTTCAAGGACAGCCTGGTCTACATAGTGAGCTCCAGGCCAGCTGGGACTAAAGGGAGACCCTGTCTCAAAAAGACCAAAAAAAAAAAGTTTTCATTGTATAAAAATGATGCTGAGGTATCTCCAAAAAATACAGAGAAAGGAAGTTTCCCATTACAATGAGGGCCCTGGTATCATGAAGAAGCTATGGGCTCCAGAAACCTATAGACCCCTCTTTAGTGCTAGGTTTATAGCTTCCTGGTCTGGGGGTGCTGGGCAAATGAAGTGTGCTACCTGATCATTAATTTCCTCACCAACAGCCGGCAAAATGAGTGGAGACTGACATTTCTGACTGCTTTCAAATTCTGGTGTTTCCCCAATTCTTAGTCATTAAACAAGTTCCCGGTGAGACTTTAGGACCCTGTTCTCAAACTCCTAACTCAGAATGGAATAATGAGCCCTGGAATAATGGAGGTCTGCAACTTTTTCAACATCTTTAGGAGAGGATGAGCTGGTTGAAGAACATCGCCCAGAACTGAGGTGGTAACTCCTCACTCAGGATTTGATCCACACGGGGGTGGGGGGCTTCACAAAACTACATGCTTCCACTTGCTTCGAGGCAGCTTCTTTTGTTCCCTATGGCTCGTGTCGTTGGGCTACCTGGCCATCAAGTTTTCAGAGATTCTTCCGTCTCTGCCTTCCATCTCACCATTGGCACACACTGTGCTACCACGTTGGGCTTTCATGTGGGGTCCTGGGATCCAAACTCTGGTCCTCACACTTGCCTAATAAGCGTTTTATCCACTGGAGCTATCTTGCGAGCTTAGCAACAAAAGTTCAAGTCACAAGTCATTTTCCCTTCCAAACAACAACTCAGCCATCTTTGAGTGCAAAAGGGTGTTGGCAGTTCAGATTATAATACCAGTCACTCGCTTCATTTCTTTTTTGGCCATTGATTTGTATGTGATTGCACTGGGTTTATTGTAAGTCGGCTGTTGTGAGACTGGAGACGGGGAGGGAAGCAGAAGGCACCAAGTCACATTATGTGGAAAAAGAATTCCTTGCAGATAAAATCCAGAGACTTCAATGGAAAGAAGATCCCAGTGAATTTATATCAAACAAACCAGATTAATGTTCTTTTTGTGCCCCGCCCCCCTTTTTGGTTCCTTCCAAATTATAAAAAAGGAGTGGACAGAGAGAATGTTGTAGCTGTAATTTGTTCCAGGTTTGAATAAAGCACATTTGTGTCTTATGAGATCCTATGAGAAAAATGTAATTCAAATTGGCTTGGAGATGAGAGCTGTCAGATAGATTGAAGGCTGGATTATGAACCAACACTAATGAGAGCCTGCAATGAGTTCAGAGTTAGGGATGGAGTCCAAGAGAATCTCTGCAAGGTCTTACAGGGGAGGTAAACAGCCTATTAATTAAGGTAGCAGATGGCGGTAAATTGGGAGACGTTTCAGATTCCAAGGACAGAAAAAGAAATGAGAAAAAGGAAGCTGGATTGGGTGCTTAGAAACCGCAGCACGGAACCAATGACAGGAAGATAACAAGAGCCCCAGGTAGTCTTGGGAGCGAGCGGTACTTGTGCCACCAAGGGGCTAGAGAGACTCGAAATGGGAATGGAACCATGGTGTGAATTCAGCGCCTCAAGGGATGGCGTGGACAGTTGTGCGGAGCCTAAGGCAGTACATTTCTGGGCAGGAGTCATGTTAGGTCTCCCTAGGGCTGCTTTTCAGGCAAGGAGGCTGTCTGAGTAGAAGGGACTAAGCTGGATGCAAACTGAAGACATAAATTAGTGCTGGGGAAAGAAAGCAGGTGACCCAAGATGATGGGAGAGGTCCAGGCAGAATGGGAAGGGAGGGCGATGGAGCGGGTCGAACTTGTGTTTTGGATCCCAGCTGGGCCCCTTCAAGTCTGCCATGTAACTGGGGATAGTCACGTAGCCTTTGTAAGCCTCAGTTTCCTTTTCATCAAGAGGACACTATTCTTCTACGGATACCCTACGTTTGGGTGAGATTTGCCTGTGACCTCCCTCAGAGCACCTGTGCATCGTCCTTGAGTCCTGCGTAATGAATGTGGTCAGCCTAGGCATTCAGAAGGTGAGATGTTTGGGGGTAAACTGGATACTGGTGATCCAACTGTCCCCGTGTCTCCATTCCTGTATTCAACACAAAGTTGGCTGTTAGGGAGCAATGGCATTTAACTGGGGGTTAGAATCTAAAGCCATCCAGTGACTTGAGAAACACATATGGTCAACATTACCCTTGAAAATCCCTGAAATTGCCCACACAATAAAGCATCCTGCTGTCTTTTAAAAAGTTCTTTTCAGCTGGCATTTATTCCAGGGTTGGAGCTGATCTCTTTGTTTTGCTTTTCTTTCAGCTGAGCACAGAGTACAGTGGTTGATGTGTTTGCGGGTAATGCTATACAAAATGCTTAACTTTTAATACCAAAATGGCATGGCACAGGGGGATGTTCACAGCAGGGGAAGGTTGGGGGTACCCTAGAGTCAAGGGCAGGACAGGGCCTCCCAATAATCCCCTGCTGACTGCTTTCTTGTGCTGGGCAGGTAGAGAGAAAACCTGTTGTTCTCTGTCTGTGTCTCTCTGTCTGTATCTCTCTTGTTTCCTCTACTTTTTCTTCTGCCTCTCTCTCTTAGGGGCTATCCAGACACCTTAGATGGAGCTGTATTTTTGTAAGTGTTCCCCGTCTGCTGCAATGCCCAGCCTGTGGTGGAACCTTTAAGAGGTCAGTCTTAATAGAGGGAAGGTAGCTTCCTGGAGATCTCCCTTTGAAGAAGACCTGGCCCCTTCCAGCACGTCAGTGCTTCTTGGCTGCCCTGCTGTGAGTAGTTTCCTCTGTTACATGCTCTGTGATGTCTGACCTTGCCATGTGACCAAGAGGCCATAGAGGGGAAACAATGAGCCAAGCTGAATCTTTCCTCCTTATAAATTGTTCATCTCAGATATTTTGTTGTAGTAATTAATGCAAAGGTGAAAAGCACAGATGGAGAAACTTAAAGGACAGACGTTATTTCTCACAGGAGAAGGTATTAAGATGTGCTGCCTAGGGGCTGGAGAGATGGCCTAGCGGTTAAGAGCGCTGACTGCTCTTTCAGAGGACCCAGGTTCGATCCCCAGCACCCACATGGCGGCCAAGAACCATCTGAAACTCCAATTCCAGGAGAACTCCAGTTCCAGGGGAATCCGACACCCTCTTCTGACCTCTGCGGCATTGCACGACACGGGTGCACAAACCTACATGCAGACAGTACACTCATACACATACAAAAAAAAAAAATTAAAAAAAATTAAAAAATTAAAGATGTGCTGCCTAGCAAGGGTTCTTTCTGGTTTACAGACAGCTGTGCTCTGACTGTGTCCTCACACGGCAGAGAGCCAGTTCTAGTCTGTTTAGTTCAACTTTGGGGATCCTACCCCAGGACCTCATTTAAACCTAATCACCTCTCAGAGGCCCAGCTCTTCATGCCATTGGGGTAAGGCCTTCAACATACGAATGGGAGGGGTGGTTGGATACAGAGTCTAGTCCATAACAGAAGTGAATTTTCAGCTCCTCTGACTGACTGGGGGCCTGAGGGCCCAGCCTTGGTCATGGAGGAAATGGAAATGCACATGTTGCGTGTGGGGTCCCACTGTGGAACTCTGGGCTGGGCAGCTTGCCCAGGTACCCTGCTCAGCAGTTATGACTGGGCACAAAAGAGGTGGCTGTGCCAGAGGATATAACCCTCCACCTTGAACCTGCTGCGACTCAGACTCCACCTTGAACCTGCTGCGACTCAACCTCTACCTTGAACCTGCTGCGACTCAGCCCAGGGCAAATGTAGGTGAGGAAGAGTCAAACTGATTCTTACCAAGAAGGCCCAGTGGAAAGCAGGGCTCAACACTCACGTGCCCTCAGAGCCATGTTCTCAACCTGAGGTGGGAGGGGGCTCAGGGTCTGTTTTTCTGCTTGCTTCCCCGAAGCTGAGCCATATTAATAAATACATTATAATAAATGATAGCATATATGAACTGTACTGTAGCCAGAGACTTGGTTTTGTTTTAAGTATCTTGGGGATTAGCCTTATTCGTACATAAAGAACTTAATTTTTTGGTGCTTGAGGTAAAATATAAATAATACAAAATTCACTATTTTCTGTCTCTGTGTCTCTGTTTCTGTGTCTCTGTGTCTCTGTCTCTGTCTCTGTGTCTGTCTGTCTGTCTCTCTCTCTTTCTCTTTGAGACAGGGTTTCATGGATCCCAGCTGTTTTTGAGCTTGATACATAGCAGAGGGTGACCTTGAACTTCTGATCCCCAAGCCTCTCCCCCACCAGAGCTGGGACCAGAGATATGTATCTCCACACCCAGGTGTAAGTGGTGCTGGTGACTGAACCCCTGACTTCCTGCGTATCAGTCAGGCCCTCACCAATTGAGCCATTTCACCAGCCCTTATCATTATCTTATAGTGTACATTTCAGTGGATTTCAGAATGTTGTGCAAGCATTACCACTTCCTAATTGTTCTCTAAGTGTTCCCCTTTCATCTTCTCAAAGCGGAGGTCTCTATCTTTCCCACTCACTTTCAGGTGCTTTTAATTTGCATTTCCTGATGACTAATGATGTTGAACATCCTTTTATATGCTGATTGGCTGTATCTCTTCTTTGGAGGAACATCTGTTAAGATTCTTTGCCCTTCTTTTTTTCTTTTCCTTTTCTTTCTTTTTTGAGACCATATCTCACTATGTAGTCCAGGCTGGCTTCTGCCTCGGCCTCCCAAGTCTGAGATCACAGGCATGCCCCACCATGCTCAGATTTGTCTTCTTACTCTCTTGAAATATTTTCTGAAACACAAAAGTTTCGATGCTGATAAAGTTCAACTTACCTATTTTTCTTTCGTTGCTTGTGCTTTTTTGATGTCATATTAAAAAAACTTATCAAATTCAAGACCGTGAAACCTTATTTCTATATTATTGTTAGAAAGCTTTCATAGAGGTTAGGAACTTTGGCTCAGTGATAGAGTCCATGCCTGGTGCACATAATCTGAGGTAAGCTTCCAATTAAATTCTTTTGGTTTCATTGTTTTTGCTATCTGTGTAATACTCTGCTTCAGAGCCTTAGAAGATGGCTCAGTGGGCAAGAGTATTTACAGGATGAGGACCTGAGTTCAAATCCCCAGCACCCATGTAAAAGGCAGGGGGGCTGAGGGGAGAGAGATGAAATGGTGGTTCAGTGAGGAGCTCTGTCTCCGGACAATAAGACAGGGTGATAAAGGAAGACATATAAAGTCCTTCTCTGGCCTTAATCACACAGTCACAAGCACTGATACACAGACACAGACGCACACACAGACATACATAGACACACACATAGACACAGACACAAACAGATACAAAGACACACACAGGCACACACAGACATACACAAATACATACATAGACACAGACACATACACACAGACAGACACAAACAGACATAAAGACAGACACATATACATCCATACTATTCTGGAGTTTATTTAACTAGTTTTTCTTTCTATTGTACTGTCTGGTTTACTTCCAACCTTTTATTGCTTAGAACAATGAGACCATCATATGTTTATATAAATAGCTTCCTACATATGTAAGCATGTGTGTATTAAATCTCTAAAAGTAGAATTGCAGCATCAAATATTAGCTGCCTAATTGTTCTTGCTAGAGGCAGATGGGACTTGTGTGCCCTCCAGCTCTGGTTAAAGATGTGTTTGCCCACACTCACTAATCCTTGTAGACCTTTGCCAACTAGATGGTGAGTTTTTATTAGCAATTTGTCAAGAGACTTTTATCATCTCTTGGCTATAGCCCTTTCATAGCCTTGACCTATATTTTCTTTGTTTCTTTCCTTTCCTTTTTTTTTTTTTTTTTTTTTTTTTTTTTTTNTTTTATTAGCAATTTGTCAAGAGACTTTTATCATCTCTTGGCTATAGCCCTTTCATAGCCTTGACCTATATTTTCTTTGTTTCTTTCCTTTCCTTTTTTTTTTTTTTTTTCTTTTTGTCTTTTTGAGACAGGGTCTCTCTGTAGCCTCAGCTGGCCTGGAACTCACTATGTGGACCAGGCTGGCCTTGAACTCACAAAGATCTGCCTGCCTTTGAGTGCTGGGATTGAAAACATGTGTCACCATGCCTGATTTGACCTATACTTTCTACTGGACTACTAGTCTTTGTTTGTAGGAGACATTTATGAAGCAAAGGGGGCCTGTGTCTATAATGTTTCTCATTTGCCCCTTAAATTTTTAAATAGTGTTGCTTTTCTTCATAGGAAACAAAAAAGTAGTTATGTAAAGTGTTCTCATCTTTAAGACCTTCGAGTTAAGTTGTTACTTAGAATAAATAGCCCTTCCATGCCAATATTACTGTTTCATCTTGATCTTGTATTTTATGATTTCAGTGCATTATTTAACCTTTGATACAGCTGGAATTATTTGGCCATATGGTGTGAAGTCAGGATACATTTTTCTCCATGAGATAATTGAAGTAGTTCTTTGTTTATTTCTTGAGTCAGGATTTCACACTGTATCCCAGGCTGGCCTAGAACTCATTATATAGCCTAGGCCAACTGTCATTCAACTTTCAGTGATCCTCCTGCCTCAGCTTCCTGAGCACTGAGATTATAGGTTTGAGCCACCACACCCTACTGAAGCAGTTGCTTTTCAGGTTAGGTCTCCTTGGTGTCAACCCTCCCCAACCCCCTACCCCCCCCATCAGCTATATGGAACCAATAGCCTTACCTTCCTCATAGACTGGCGATGAGGGGTCAGCAACCTGCTATGTGTTGGAGGTGACATAGGATACCTGCTACCTTCTCATTGCTGTCGTTATAGTCACCATCATCACCATTATCTGATGGCCCCAACCTAAGACTTACCATTTTTGACACAGAAATGACTAAAAGTGCTGGGTTCCTTCATTCCTTGTCAGTGTAGGGAGCGAACCTCAGGCTCTGCCACCTGGACTGGTTCTTTTATTTGACTAGTCTTCTCTCAGGGGAGTGAGTGTCCCCAGGAGTCTGACCTTGGTCACTGGAGGGGATTCTGGACTTCTCTGTACCTTGGCCCTTCACTCAATGTTTGCCCATTATTCAATTTAAAAAAAATTAATTTTTTGCATTTATTTATTGACTCGTATGTATAGGCGTGCATATGTGTACAGGTGTGTACATGTGCCCCATGGCATATGTGTGTAGGTCAGACTACTTGGAGAGGACTTGGTCTTCTCTCTTCAACCATGTGAGTCCCAGGTATTGAACTCGGGTCGGGTCATCAGGCTTGCCAGCAAGTGTCTGTAGCTGTGGAGCCATCTTACCTGCCCCCTTAATTTTTAAATTATTTTATTATTTTTATTTTGCATGCATGAGTGTATTGCCTACATGGATGTAAGTGCACCTGTGTTATGCAATGACCAAGGAGGTCAGAAGAGGGCGTTGGATCCCCTGGAACTAGAGTCCTGGATGGTTGTTAGCCACCATGTGGGTGCTGGGAATCTTGGGTCCTCCGCAAGAGCAACTGGTGCTCTTAACTGCTGAGTCATCTCTCCGGCCCCCCTCCCTTAACTTTATTTATTTATTTATTTTTTTTTGGTCTTTTTCAAGACAGGGTCTCCCTATGGCCCCAGCTGTCCTGGAACTCGCTCTGTAGACCAGGTTGGCCTTGAACTCACAAAGATCCACCTGCCTCTGCCTCCAGAGTGCTAGGATTAAAGGCATGTGCCACCACGCCCGGCTTTTTTTAAAAAAAATTTTTATTTTTTTGTATGTGTATGAATGTACTGTCTGCATGTAGGTCTGTGCACCCGTGTCGTGCAATGCTGCAGAGGTAAGAAGAGGGTCTCGGATTCCCCTGGAACTGGAGTTCTCCTGGAATTGGAGTTATAGCCAGTTCTTAGCCACCATGTGGGTGCTGGGGATTGAACCCGGGTCCTCTACAAGAGCAGTCAGTGCTCTTAACTGCTAGGCTATCTCTCCAGAGGAAATACAAACAGAAATTGAGTAAAGTTACACACCAGCCTAGTCTACATGGGGCATTCTAGGCCAGTTGAGGTTACAGGGAGACCCTGTTTCAAAAAAGAAAACAATAATAGCTGAGTGAAGCCTTGGGTACTATGGTACATCAGAATCAGCTTGCCTTTGCATAGTAAACTGAAGTTCAGACTGTCAAAATGAATACAGAGACTCAAATTAATGGTTTTGTTGTGGGCCCAGCCCCCAGGCCCATCCATGTGGCCACAGCCTTTGCCCTTACTTGCTACTTTGGCTTACACCAAGGGGACAGAAATTTGGGTCTCTATTTTTTTTTTTTTTTTGTCATTTGTTTTTGTTTTTTTAAACAAAAACAATGTGAGAGGATCAGTCACAGGGAGCAGTGCTTGGTGTCACCCTTGGCATACCTCTGTGTGGGAGGCCCCTGGGCAGTACCCATTCTAGGTGTAGAGGAATTAACCTGCAGTTTGGCAAACTTACTTTCCTTTGCTCTGTGACCTTTAAGGAGGTGGCCACCTCTTTCTCTCAGCCTCAGGGAAGGATGACACAATTCAGTGAACAAAAGAGTCAAATTCTTGTCTTTTAAACTTACAGGGGGAAATTGATAAAGAGATAGGTTACTGGTTTCCAGCTCTTTCAGGGTTGGGGTGGGGTGGGACAAAGAAGACAGATCATTAGAGCTGGGTTCTCCAGAAAGACTGTAATCTTCCTGTGGCCTGGGGTTAGCTATACCCTAACTCCTGGAGATCTTGGGAAGGTTGGGGGGATCTGTTTTGGGGGGAGAGGGGCCAGGATCTGAGCCTCCAGTTCCAGGGCAACCTTATTAACCACAACCCAGTGATTTGTGGAGGGTGTTTGACAGAACCCAGGGGTGGGTTTAATCTTTACAGGCTTTTAGGTTACAGGACTTGGGACCCTCTTTAGTAAACAATTCAAGAGATAGGCAGTGTTTCTTTGTGGCTGATGATATGCTTTGGAATTTGGGGAATCATAAAAAACCTTTGGATTGTGTACTTTAAAAGGGTGATACTTCTCTGTGCTATTTATTTATTTATTTATTTTTATTTATTTATTTATTTATTTTTTGAGGCAGGATCTCATGTAGGCCAGGCTATTCTCAAACTCCCTGTGCAGCCAAGACTGTTTTTGAATCCTAATTTTTTTTTTTTTTTTTTCTTTTTTCGAGACAGGGTCTCCCTGTAGCCCCAGCTGTCCTGGAACTCACTCTGTAGACCAGGCTGGCCTTGAACTCACAAAGATCCGCCTGCCTCTGCCTCCTGAGTGCTAGGATTAAAGGTGTGTGCCACCACGCCCGGCCTTGAATCTTAATTTTTATGGTCTCCTCCTTTTAAGTGCTGGGATTATGGGTATATGCTCAAAAGGCTGAATTGTGAGGCATGTGAATTAGATATTTAAAAACAAAACCAAAAATACCACAAACAAACAAACAAACAAACAAACACAAAAACATTGTCTGGGGCTAGAGAGATGGGTCAGTGGTTAAGAACAAACACTGCTGCTCTTATAGAGGACCAGAGTGCAGTTCCAGCACCCATAAAGGGCAGCTCACAACTGCCTGTAACTCCAGCTCCAGTAGATCTAACTTCTTCTAGTCTCTGTAGCTGTGTACACCCCCTGACACACACAACACACACAAAGATACACATTTACCCAGAATTAAAAATAAATCTTTAAGAATATACATTGTCTTAAAACAAACAAAAAAATCATGGGCTAGAGAGATGGCTCAGCAGTTAAGAGCACCGGCTATTCTTAGTATGTGTGCTGCCGAAGGGAGCACAACACTGGCTGTTCTTATAGAAGACCTTGGTTTGTGTCATTGTACCAAGTCCCCATAGTGCTGAGTGCCAGTGTCACCGAAGGATAGGTGGCATGGCAAAGGGCCACAGGGCAGAAAGTCCTGCTAGTAGCTGAAGGAGGTTGGTCTTCTCAGAGAGCAGGCCTGTGGCATCTCTGACCTACCTCCCCTGCCCAGGCCTGGGTGGGAGGCCACTCTCATCCCAGGAGAAAAATGGGGACTGAACAAGCAGTAGTCAGCCTCGTGGGTGTGAACAGGACGGTGGGGAAGCAATGCCTCTGTGCTATTGACCTGGACTTGGGATGTATGTGCTCTGGCCTAGTGCGAGGCTTCATCATCAGGCCTCCTTCTGCTCACACTAGTGACATGCAAGCAGGGTGGGTTGGCCACAGGGACCCCACTTCCAGCCCTGTGTGTTTTTTGGATGAGAAAATGTCTGCAGTCTGGGCAAACAGACGGGGTTCTTTGGAGGCCAGGGATATGCCAGTGTCGTAGTTCTAATGAATTCCGTTTATCTTGAATCAGACCCCGTTCTCTCTGTAACTTCTGTTCTTCCTATTTTAAAGATTTGAGCCCAAAACACTTTTCAGGGAGGGGAGGGAAGGAAAGAGAAAGTTCTTGTTTGAAAATGAACCAGCCACATAAATCATTTTTTCTGACATGATGCCCATGCAATGCTGAGCTTTAGCTTCACATTAAAAAAAAGAAGTGTGCGTGCCCCCCCCCACGCATGCACGCACACAATCACAGACTTCTTTCTGAAAGGCTCATTCAACAGTTGGGCCCCCCTTCCAGTCCCCAGCCCCCCTCCTTTTTCTTCTGGACTCTTTTTTTTTTTTTTCTTTTAAACCAGCCCTACTGGTGAGAGGGCAAGAATACATACAGCCTTCCATTGTGTTTGTAAAACAGAGTCATATCAGTGGAGAAGTAATGATAACATTTGTAGTTATGCAAGCGGAGATAACAGAAATCAGATCTCTGCTCTGGGCCAGAAAGGAAAGGCCCAAGCTCACTGAGGGTTGGAGTGTTCTGCTGAAAGGTGAAGGAAACGTGTGGCTATGTACTTGTTTTATCTAAGCCTCGGGCACTTTGTTTTTCCTGTGGTAGCTTCTCCTGGTTAAAGCTCTTCACAGGTGTCCCTGAAGGTGACCCTGCCCTCCCTGGGAGCCCTGTTGTCCCTTTCCTCAAGTCCCTCTCGGCTATTTTTCTTGCATCAGATGATTTAAGGTTTCCTTTTCTTTCTAGCAGGTAATCTGACCTCTAGATTGGAAGGAACTAAGGCAATGCCTTCACTCCAGCGGAGGCCAAGGGGGCAATAGCATCAGTTTGCAGGGCCCTTTGGATTTTATAAAAAAGAAAGGTGTTCTTCTGGACTTACCCTCCCTCCCCTGGACTTCCAGAATCTGATTTCCCTTGGGGGATTTCTGTTGCATTTTTTTCCCCCAAACAACATGCAAATATATTGGTACCAGGGACTTTCAACAGTGGCAAGAATTTGAAGTTGTGGTCCCCAAGGCATATCAAGCCCAAAACAGCACTCCCAGGACCCAGGGGTTTTGTGTAGAGGAGACCAGGGCCTCAAAGGTGAGTTAAACATAACACAAAGCTAATTCCTCAGTTGGTGTGCGGTGTCCCATTTTCTCTGCCAGCTGGTTTCTTTGATTTCATTTTGGTGGTCTGCTTCAATATTGGGGTGTGAAGAGGAGCCAGCCTTGGGGTCTCCAAGTGTCACGAGTAATATCTTAGTATAAACTAAATACCCCATCACAGAATGGTACTCTTTTCACCACTTCTGGTTGCTATCCGACAAGTGTGTGAACTCAGATCTACAGTAATTGTCATTTTCAGTGAAATGGAAGCCTAGCATACTTTCTGGGGTTGGAGACATGGCTCAGCCATTAAGAGGTCTGGATATTCTTGCAAGGGACATGGTTGGGCTCCCAAGACCCACATGGCTGCTAATTGTCCATAACTCTAGTTCCAGGAGCCCTTATCTGACTCCATAGCCACTACATGACATGGGTGCACTTACATACATGCAGGTAATACATTCATACACATAAAATAAGAATAATTAAAAAGCATACTTTCTGTTTGGCTCTCAAGAGGTAGGTATAAAATGGGGTGTATTTTCATTTTCCTTTTCTCCTGGATGCCTGAAGAAATGTCCCAGTTTTTTCTTTGTTTCTACTCTTCTCTACCCACAAAAGAACTGGGCAATAAGAGTGCAGACATGGAGTTGTGAAAAGCAGCAACATAGTCCCCAGGTTGCTTAGGGACAGGCAGTAGGAGGAAACTGTATGAGGAAATACGACTTTGTTTTATTTTGTAAAGATATATATATTTCTTCTTTGTCTCCAGACATAAGTTTTTGAATTAAAAATACTTTGAATGCTGTGCAGATGTTGACATTTTAAAATGGAATTCAATTGGCACATGGGTTGCTAAGCGACTGTTGTAATCCAATCAGCTGCCGTTTTATGACAGGGACTATTCCAAGAGACAAGAAAACTCAAACCTTCCATGACTGTGTGGCCTCTCCTTGCCTGAACATGCATTTTAATTTCACTGTGTCAATTCTCATTATCTGTCTACATGGATTCCCCCTTTTTTGGTTTTCAGAAATAATTAAGTAAAAAGCTCTTTCACTCACTGCATTTTTGGCATTGATAAAGACATCTGAGACATTTCAGACAACGTGGGAGCCAGCATCAGAGCTAGTCTTTGAAGATGTTCTTTAAAGACAGTTCTGACAAACAGTGGCAAACGGACCAATTAACCCCAGAATTTAAGTCCTGGCTGCTTTAAAATCTCTTCAAAAGAAATTAGCCCTCCTGTTAATGAAGTGGATGTCAGACCATTTCAGATATCAGCTTCAGTAGACTGAGTCAATTGGAATGGAATTGTGCCACTGTCTGGCCAAAAGAGGAGCCCTGAGCTGGTGTGAAGTTCTGTTACAGTTGCTGTCTGAAATGCAGAAAAACTGGTGCAAAAATTCCCAGTGCAGTAGCACGGTTATTAAAAAAAAATAAAAAGAAGAGAAAAAGGGTTTGAAAAAAAAGACATAGGGGAAGAAAGAAAGATAAGGAGGGTCTAGGAATGTGTGGTGCGGAGCTGGTTTGTGGTTAGGAGGAGGGCTGTGTGGGGCCCGCTCCCCAGTGATAAGCCTTGCTAATTCTCTCCTTGCCAAGGCAGCCCTGCAGCACAACCTGTTGATTCTTTATTGACTTTTCAGATTTCTGGGGACAAGGCCGGGGCACTGTGGCTTCATAGGCATTGTTGCTGGCTTACCAAGGCCCTGGGTGTGGATTTGTGTTACCTGGATGCTGTCTCCTAACAGAAAGAGGAAATTGTTCACCAGGGGGGGATTTGTTTTCATCAGCTGAGAGCACATGATTCAGATTTTGTGTTATTTTGATTAAATGTCCATTAATTCTATGACATGTGTCTCATTTTTTTGCAGAAAAAATAAATAGACCCTTTGAGCAATGCAATCTCAAAGGAATGAGAGATATTTAGTGCTCGTTCTGCTAGTCTGAGCCGTTGACAGTAAAGAGTAGGAAAGAAGGAAGAAAAGCAAACCTATCTCGTAAGTGTCTGAGAAGGTGGCAGAAGGTTGCTGCTGAGAGGCTTGGGGCGGAGGGGTAGAGGGGGGACGTGTCTGGGACGAAAAGCTCTTCTGCAAATAGCTTGCTATGTGTGAGATGAAATTATAGTTTCAGCTTTAAGGACTTCCCCAGTTGGCTGGGCTTTTAGAAGGAAAGGGAAGCTAAGAAGTAGTCATTTGCCCAGAGTAAGCTGATTGAGTGCTGAGACCCTGTTGTAGTGGTGCATACCTTTAATCCTAGCACTTGGGAGGCAGAGGCAGGTGGATCTTTGTGAGTTCAAGGCCAGCCTGGTCT
This sequence comes from Rhizomys pruinosus, assembly GCA_009823505.1. Classification (NCBI taxonomy): domain Eukaryota; kingdom Metazoa; phylum Chordata; class Mammalia; order Rodentia; family Spalacidae; genus Rhizomys; species Rhizomys pruinosus. Next base: position 3,389,704 of record VZQC01011034.1, on the reverse strand, counting down.
ACAGAGTGAGTTCCAGGACAGCTGGGGCTACAGGGAGACCCTGTCTCAAAAAGACCAAAATAAATAAATAAATAAATAAATAAATAAATAAATAAATAAATAAAAGATTCTTATCTTAACTAGTGCGTGATTCTTGTTGCCCTGAATGACCTGCGATCTCACCTCTGGGGAGGGGCCATGGTTAGTTTTAATTGTCAGCATGACACCATTCTAAGATCACTTAGTTTCAATGAGGGATCTTCTAGATGAGGTTGGTCCGTGGGTGATTGTTGTGACTGCATTGATGTGAAGACCCACCCACAGTGGGTGCCTCTATCCCCCAGGCAGGGCCCAAACTGTGTAAGTATGGAGAAAGCAAGCTGAACACTAACATGCACACAGTTATTCTTTCTGCTTTTGACTAGCTGGATGTGACCAGCTGCTTCAAGTTCCTGTTGCCTTAATTTCCCCAAATGATAGACGGTACCCTGGAATTGTGAGCCAAATAAAGTCTTTATCCCCTAAGTTGCTTTTGTCAGGGTATTTTTTTTTTTTGTACCATAGCAACAGGAGATTGAGTTAAGAGAAACAGCAAGGTGGAAATGCTGGGTCAGCCTCCTGCACCGTGGCAGGGGCTTTTTGTTAACCTTCTAGATGACACGCTGTTCTTAGACCGACCACGAGTTGATGGGTTGGGAGGCATGGGTGCAGAGTTAAGATTCCTTTGACTGTGGCCGAAGCTAGGGCAGATCTTAGAGTCCAGCTCCCCTCACATCACCCTGGGCCATTGTCCACCTTGGTGTTCCAGACTCTGCTCCCTTCCAGCATGAAGCATTGGTCCTCTGTAGCTTTAAGGGCCTTACATATTTTTCTCTAGGTAAATTAAGGTTCTGGCTTTGAGTCACTGAAGTGATCCAGACCGGTGCAGTGTCCTCGGGGCCTCTGTGTCCTTTGTCTTCTTGTGGATGTCACCCCAGTCTTCTGTCTGGTAGTCCTCACCCCTAGTGTCTAAAAAGGGAAATTCCTTCATTTACTTATATCCTCAATTCAGTGTGAATTTTGAGTCCAGAACGGCAGAAATCGAGTTTGTAGCAACTAAAGGAATTCTTTTCCGAGAGCCCATGAAGCAGCCATCGGGCGGTAGACAGATGCGTGGAACAGCACGCTGCCCTTGCAGGCCGTGAAGATCGCTGCTGAGGTGTCCTCGTCCTGCTCTGTAAGCTCCCCTCAGGTGGAACGGGTCCCCCAGGCAGGATGTTGCCCCCAGGCAGGATAGTTCCCCTGGGTGAGACAGTTCTTGTGTGAAACCAGAGTGCCTCTCTGTGACAGGCGTGTGCTGCTGTCACCCAACCCAGGATAGAGCCCTCCTAAGAGAATGAGACCCTCTCTTCCCAGTCTCAGTGTGGCATTGTTTTTGCTGGAGTTCGGCCACATTCTTAGGGCTCCGCCTAGGGCAGGGTGTATGGATTCTTCCATTCCAGGGCTCTAAAACTCATGCTTCAATCATCTCATGTTTCCTCCACACTTAGTTCTTAGGGTTTATGAGTGGGGACGGGGGAGGGTTGGGACTCCATTTTAGGAGCTTATGCTTGTCTAACTTAATTTCCCCTTTGACTTCCTTTCTCTGAACCAGGGATAAAGATTCATCTTGTTTCCATTCAATTCCTTGTTTGTAGATGACCTTTCCCCTCTAGTCTGTGATTTAAACATATATGTATACCTATATACATGTGTATACATATATATATGTACTGTATAATTGAGTTCTAATATACACTTTGAGTGTGTATAAATGTAAGTCATTTGTCCAATCTAAATTTAGAAGATGTCCATCACCCCAAAATCTTCCTTGTCCCCACTCACTCTGTCACCAAACTGCATCCCTCACACACCCTGTTCTCCTTCCTGTTTTTCCAGTGTTCTGTTTTTTCCAGAAGTGTCACCTCACTGGATAATATATAATACGCAGTGTCAGGTGTCTGGATTCTTTCTCTTTGCTATATATTCCCTTTTCAAATTTTTTAAAATTTATTATTTTTTTATTTTTTTTTATGAGTCAGGGTCTCCCTTTAGTTCCAGGTGGCCTGGACCTCACTATGTAGACAGACCAAGCTGGTCTTGAACTCTCAGAGATCTGCCTGTCTCTGCCTCCCGAGTGCTGGGATTAAAAACGTGCTCCACCATGCCTGGCTTAAAGGTGGTTCTTTTTCTCCTCTTCTTCTTCTTCTTCTTCTTCTTCTTCTTCTTCTTCTTCTTCTTCTTCTTCTGAATCATTTATTCTTTTTTTTTCTAAGAGTATAATGCTGTTTCATCTTCAGTTTATTTTATTTCACGTCATTGGTTTTGTAACACTATCTTTTATTTATTTATTTTTTTAAGGGATTCTACAGTATAAGAGCACAGTTGTTTTCAGATCACATTGACATTGCTCAGTTTGCCATACAATTAGGTAATTGGTATTAGCATCCACAGATGAGGGATACTATTCGTCATTTGTTTTTCTGGGACTATGTTACTTCACTCAGCATGATATCTTCTAGCTCCAGCCATTTACCTGCAAATCTCATGATGTCGTCTTTCTTTACCGCTGAATAGAACTCCATTGTGTAGATGTACCACATTTTCTCTATCCACTCATCAGTTGAGGAGCACTTGGGTTGGTTCCAGCTCCTTGCTATTGTGAAAAGAGCTGCAATAAACATGGCTGTGTGTGTATCTTAAAGACAGTTCTTAGCCACCATGTGGGTGCTGGGAATTGAACCCAGGTCCTCTGTAAGAGCAGTTAGTGCTCTTAACCACTGAGCCATCTCTCCAGCCCTTTGATTTTTTTATGTGTATGAATGTATTATGTGCATATATGTAAGTGTACCCACCCATGTTGTATAGTGTCCATGGAGGTCAAAGGAGGGCATTAGATACCCCTGGAACTGGAGTTAGAGATGGTTATTAGCTGCCATATGGGTGCTGGGAACTGAACACAGGTCCTCTGCAAGAGCAGCCAGTGCTTTTAACTGCTGAGCCATCTCTCAGGCCCCACATTTGGCATTTAAGTTGTGCTCCTGTGAAGGCAATGGAATCAATTAAGAACCTAAATTGGCTGTGGAGGGAAGTAAAAAGAAAAAAAAAAAAAAAAGAAGGAAGAGGACTAGGGGATGAAAATCATGACAGAGCCTGGGGAGAGGACCTGGAAAGAAGAGAGGCTGGGTCTGAAAGGCTATCCCCATCTGATTGCCACCTGTGCCCCTTTTCTAAGCCTAGGGAACAACCTTCGGAAGAGGGGGCGTGGTAGAATGTAAAGGCTCCGATTGGGGTGAATGGTGAAACTACAGCGATGTAGTCTGGACACTCATTTGATCAACTTGATTGAACAAACAACATGTCAGCCCCCACTGGATGGTGGGGCTCTGGGGGTTTGGACACAACAGCCTGTAGATTGGTTTTGCACGAAGGATGCTTGTACTCATGGATTATCACTTATAGCTAAAAAAGGAAAAAAAAAAAAAACAGAGAAAGATGCAAGACAGTTATGGCAGAATACATGATCTGGGATGGGGTGGGGGTGGGGGGGAAGGGAAAGGGAAAAATGCCTGATCTGAATTGGAAAATGATGTACGAAATGCACAAAGCATCAATAAAAAAAAAAAAAAAGAAAATCATGACAGAGCCTGGGGAGAGGACCTGGAAAGAAGAGAGGCTGGGTCTGAAAGGCTATCCCCATCTGATTGCCACGAGAGGACCTGGAAAGAAGAGAGGCTGGGTCTGAAAGGCTATCCCCATCTGATTGCCGCGGTGATGGTCGCCCTGTTGCTGTATGGGAGTGAAGAATGAGGTCTGTGGAAATGAGAGGTCAAGGATTTGAGGGCGGGAGTGGGAGGGCTGCCCATCCGCAGTGCAGAGATTCTTTCACGTGCCAAGGGGGAGAAGCGCCAGGAAGGAATGCCACACTGGCTGTTTGTCACCAAAACAGGCTGGGGTGGTGATGGTGTTCCGTTTTCCTGAATGTGGAGGGATGGTGGCTGGACATCTTGGGAGGAGTGTTTCTGAGGAATCCCCACTGGAGTAGATTCTTGAAAGACTTCATTTGAAGAGAGGCCACAGAGGGGAGTGGCCTCAGTAGAGTTAGATGTCAGATCCAGCCACCACTTCAAAGTGGAGGTGGTTGAAGCTCATGGATACCTCTTTCTCACCTGCTCAGATTCATAGAGGCTGAAAGATCAGCTCAAACACACACTGAGTAGCTTGAAGGAGGTGCCTACTTCCCCAGCAACTGTTGACACAGGACTGGAAACCGCAGGTGATGCTTTTTTGATTGTAACTGCCGTGGCACTGTAGGCTCCCTCTCTGTGGCCTGCGTTCTGCTGTTCTGCTGAATGCTGCTGGCCCAGCTTAGTGTAGACAGGACCACTGTCAGCAGAGAGATGGGCTTTGCATGGTCACTGCTCTGAGTACAGGTTTACTTTCTGTGGTGATTTTTTTTGTGAAGAATATATGAGATCACCACTAAGAGTTCTTTATGAAAGAAAAAAAGACATGCTTTTGTTTGGTGGAGGATCAACACTTCAATAGGTCCACCTGAATGCTTTTCGTTTTGGAAGATTGAGAGCTATTTGACTCTTTTGTTTGTCCCTTGAAGGTCACAGAGCTTTAATCTTTTCAGTACATTTCATAACCTTCCAGCATCTGAGAACACTACATTGCAACTTGCAGGTGGGAAAAGCTATTCTGACTGCGTGGGTCATTCTGTTAGCTTTTCACCTGATGAGTGAGTTCATATCCCGAAGAAGCTATGGAGACGCTTTGTGACGGTGGATGGGTGAGAATCTACTCCACAACAATGGCTGCTAGGCCTCTGGTCCCGCTCATCTTTCTCTTTCCTTGGCTCTCAATCATGCTACCACTAAGTGAGACCCCCAACTTTGGTTACCTCACTTGGTGGAGCATCTCCTGTGCTTAGTGAGGTTCCAAGGCTTAGTTAGAGGCTGGTTTCTTACTGGTGTCACACAGAAAGGCACTCCTTTGCTTACATAAGTTCATTAATGGAAAGAATATAGGGGCTTCTGTTGGGTATCTATTTGGGGTTCATGGTGGGTATTTATAGGATTCTTTGCCTGGTGTCTTCCTCATTTATTATCTTGGGGGGGGTCCTCCCACTCCAAATTCACATGGTGACTGCACATACTAGACATGCTCTTGAGTGACTTGCACTGTCGGCTTTGGGTGGTGGATGCTGACTGACCTCTGTCCTAGGCCTTGGGGTCTGGGAACACCACATTGCCTATGAGATTTCCAAATGTGGGATAAAAATTTCTAACTTGGAAACTCTTCGTTTCCAGCAAAGCAAAGTGGCTGGAGAGAACACTGAAGTCAGTTTCACTGGGGCAGAAGCTCTGCATTAGTAGCGAGTCTGTAGTCAGACAAGATGTGCTTGTGTGGAAACCCTTATGGAAAATGGAGACAGAGAGAGATTCCAGTTTCCTGACCATGTGTCCTGTGCTCTGTGTATGCACCCCCCCACCCCGCTTCCTGTGTTCTGTGTGACCCTCCCCCAAGTCACTTCCTTGTTCTGTGTACGACCCTCCCCTCAAACCAGCACCCAGTGTATTTTGTCTGATTTATGTCTGTGGAGCTTTGTCACCTCAACCCAGAGTCGGGCTGAGCAGACTATTTTGCTTAGAGTAAAGTAGGCCTTTTCTTCTCACTTAACGTAACAATGAATACACCGTAAGCTAGAAATAGTATGAAATCCTGTACATAAGGGAGATTTCTAGGAGAAACTCCTAAGACTTTAAGAAACCTAGGATCAATGTCCACATGCTAAAAAGATGCAGAACTGGGACTCATGCATAGCTCCAGAGACTCTACGTTGAAGGTCTGTCTAATTGTCACACTGTAGGGGCCTCTGTGGCTGAATCTGTTCATATTGGCAGGGTATTTCTCAGTCTGACATCTGACATCTTATTCTGAGAGATGTCAGTCAATTCCTTGATGCTCACTTAATGTTCAGTTGTTTCTTTGGATGGGAAAGTCCTTGGTGTCATGCCTTAGCGCTTTCTGACATTAGCCTATTTCATCTTAACTGTAATCTCATAGGGCATGGGTTACTCCATCTCCACCTTATAGGCAAGAAAACTGAGGTTCAAGGACATTAAGCTATTGGCCAATGAGTAGCAGAGCCGGGCTTAAGAGCCCAGGCTGTCAGCTCTTGTCTCTGTACTCTCTCACAGAGCATTAAGAAGGCTCCTGAAATGAGGTCGGATATCAAAGGTCCAGCCCTCATCTGGACCAGCTGCTCACTGCTGTGGGACCTGAGAGTGCTACTTACCTCTTTTTTAATCTGTGTGGATTCAAATGAGAGAGTTACCTAGACTATCAATTTAACTTCCTGATGGTGAATGCTCAATACATGTGGGCTATTCTTTATTTCTTTATTAATTTATTTATTTTTTGTCTTTTTGAGACAGGTTCTCCCTGTAGCTTTGGCTGTCCTGGAACTCTCTATGTAGACCAGGCTGGCCTTGAACTCACAGAGATCTGCCTGCCTCTGCGTCCCAAGTGCTAGGATATGTGGGTTATTCTTGTATGAATCTTCTCTCCATGTTCTGTTAAACTCTTATTCACAGAGAACAGAGTCAGTTTAAATGAGTATAGTTTTTAAAAAATTATTTATTTATTTTTGTATGTGTATGAATGTTCTGTCTGCATGCAGGTTTGTGCACCCGTGTCGTGTAATGCCTCAGAGGTCAGAAGAGGGTGTCGGATTCCCCTGGAACTGGAGTTACAGACAGTTCTCAGCTGCCATGTGGGGGCTGGGGATCGAACCTGGGTCCTCTGCAAGAGCAGTTGGTGCTCTTAACCGCTAGGCCATCTCTCCAGCCCTAAATGAGTATAGTTTTATTTATTTATCTCAGTATTACTTTTTCTGTTGCCGTGATAAAGCACTATGACCAGGAGGACTTATAAAAGGAAGAGTTTATTTGAGCTCCTGGTGCCAGAGGAATCACAGTCTACCATGGCGGGGAGGCATGGTGGCGGGAGATGGCTGGAGCAGAAAGTGGAATGCTCACATCGTCAAGCAGGCACAGGAAGCAGGGGATGACTGGACGTCCAGCAGGGTTTAAGAACTGTCGAAGTCTGCCCCCAGTGACGGCCACATCAGCAAGGCCACACATTCTAAGACCTCCCCAAACAAGGCCATCAACTCGGGACAAAATGTCCAAATACTTGGAGCCTACGGAGGACATTCCCATTCAAACCACCACTGTCACCTTCTTCCAAACGTCATATGTTTATAGAATGATTGACAAGGCTGAGGAAACACTCTAGGTTGACTGACATCTCCAGTCTAGAGGGCAGTATTGAAGACAGTGGCAGAAGCCACCCAAAGCAGGAAGTCACCACTGCTGCAGCTGGGTCCAGAGCACAGCCACACTGCAGTGATGAACACCCCCAATGCTGGGTCCGGAGCACAGTCACACTGCTGTGATAAACACCCCCACTGCTGCTGCTGGGCCCACAGCACAGTCACACTGCTGTGATAAACACCCCCAGTGCTGCTGCTGGGTCCAGAGCACAGCCACACTGCAGTGATGAACACCCCACTGCTGCTGCTGGGTCCAGAGCACAGCCACACTGCTGTGATAAACACCCCACTGCTGCTGCTGGGTACGGAGCACAGTCACACTGCTGTGATAAACACCCCAGTGCTGCTGCTGGGTACGGAGCACAGCCACACTGCTGTGATAAACACCCCACTGCTGCTGCTGGGCCCAGAGCACAGTCACACTGCTGTGATAAACACCCCACTGCTGCTGCTGGGTACGGAGCACAGTCACACTGCTGTGATAAACACCCCACTGCTGCTGCTGGGTACGGAGCACAGTCACACTGCTGTGATAAACACCCCAGTGCTGCTGCTGGGTACGGAGCACAGTCACACTGCTGTGATAAACACCCCCACTGCTGCTGCTGGGCCCAGAGCACAGTCACACTGCTGTGATAAACACCCCACTGCTGCTGCTGGGTACGGAGCACAGTCACACTGCTGTGATAAACACCCCACTGCTGCTGCTGGGTACGGAGCACAGCCACACTGCTGTGATAAACACCCCCAGTGCTGCTGCTGGGTCCAGAGCACAGCCACACTGCTGTGATAAACACCCCACTGCTGCTGCTGGGTCCAGAGCACAGCCACACTGCTGTGATAAACACCCCACTGCTGCTGCTGGGTACGGAGCACAGCCACACTGCTGTGATAAACACCCCCAGTGCTGCTGCTGGGCCCAGAGCACAGCCACACTGCTGTGATAAACACCCCACTGCTGCTGCTGGGTACGGAGCACAGACACACTGCTGTGATAAACACCCCCAGTGCTGCTGCTGGGTCCAGACCACAGCCACGCTGCTGTGATAAACACCCCCAGTGCTGCTGCTGGGTCCGGACCACAGCCACACTGCTGTGATAAACACCACCATTCCTGAGCCCCCGAAGCCAGAGACGCTGATGCTGCTATAGAAAAGTTAAAATCAGAAGGGAGCATCAACAGAAGCATTCCTTCTGCCTAATTATCATGCTTGAGTCTGATTGGCTAAGGCTGAATCATATCTGGTAGCTTAGTTGCAGAGAGGTCTTGGAAATGTCCTTTTAGTTTTCTAGCCTCTGTAACTCAAGCAGGAATGTAAGGATGGTAGAGTGGTGTTGGCCACCAAAGGATCGCACTCGAGTTGTCTCATAGGATGCTGAATGGTGCTTCTAGGTAGGACTATTGTTCCCTGTGAGATTGCAGAGTACCCAGATGAGGCAGGAAGCCAAACTCCTTGATTCTGTTCAGTCTCCCCCAGCTAGGAAGCATGGCTGCTTGACAGCACACACCCTCTGGACGGGGTGGGCCTTAGTGCAGGGTGCCTTGGACCAAGGCTCTGGCTGCCCTCTGCTACTGATGTGACCTCAAGTTTGCTCCTCCACTGCCAACCAGGGGGCCAAACAAGCCCCCTTGTCTTACTTAGCAGCCTCTAAACTTAGGAAAAACACATTCACATGTGGTCGCTTCATTCCAGAGCAGCATTGGAGAATAGCATATTTCTTTTCAATATCAACATTGTCAAAACCACAGTATCTGGGTCTGCATGGTTTCTGGTAAAACAGGCCGTTAAACCTCTGTCCTTGCAAATGTGGACATAAATAGGCAATAAATCTTGATAGGTATATAGGACTGCTGTATTTAGGTCCAAATCTACTTACCGTCACAAGATCAAGTTCGGTTTGATGGCTCTGGGTTTGCCTCTAAACTGGGCAAAGATTTATAAATGCAGTCTGTGGCTATGTTAAGAAAGCAGAAAGCAGCAGTAGCGATCGAGAATGTTAAACTGAAAGCTGAATTGCACTGTTGGATCCCAGGGTCCTTGATCTTTGACTCTGTGGAGGTCAAATGTGAAATCCTGGATTCTGTCATCTTGACATTTCAAGGGACTAGAGCCATTTCCCCAAATATGCAGGTGAGGGCCAGCATCTAGGTTCTATTGAGATTTAGCAGCTTGGGGGACATTCCTAAGCATAGGTCACCTGTTTAAGAAAGTCTAATTGGGGTGTTCATAAGAGATTGTTGCCCTGGAGAACCGCCAGGTGTTATATGCATGGAAGCTAGCTTCCTTCTGCACTGCAGATAAAAGGGCTTCTCTGACTCTACGGGAATATGCTTTATGGGCCAGGAAGCTTTCTATAGCAGGGCAAAACTCTTCTCTAGGAAGACACATGTTCATGATTGCTCTTTATAATCTTAAACAGCAAACGAGATCTTTAAGTCCATCCAGCCTGGCTCCCCCCATTGGAGGAAGGCATTGAGGAATGAATTCATCTTAAGGAATCCCAGGATAGGGAGGAGAAGAGCCTACCAGCTGATTCTTAATCCTGCTTGATCCCTTTCCTGCCTACAGCCAACTGGCTGTCCGGCTCACTGCTTCTGGATACTGTGGGATTCCGTGAGTCAACCAACTCCTGCCCACTCCTACCCCATCCTCCTCTTTCTCTTGCTTTCCTAAGCCATCTGTGTTGTGCTTTCTCATTCTTATAGTTGGTAGAATTTTGAGAGGTTTCCCAATGGTCCAGCATCTTTGTCATTTTACTGTTAGCCTTCATATCGTTATTATCTCAGCCTTTGCTCTTCTCAGCCCCAGTCAGTGACTCATCACTTAACTGAGCCTCTTCCTTTCCTCTCTCTGTCCTTGTCTTCCTTCACTCCTGGAAATGGGTAGACAGAGCGATAGGAAGCATGGGACAGACTCCTTAGAGACTGTCCCTAATCCATTTGGAAATATTCAGCAAATCCATGTCATTCTTAACCCAAATATTAACTGCTGCCTTGTGCCGGCCAGAGAACTAAATTGATAATGAAGATGCCTAATTCTAACTCTCCATCTGCCCCTTCAGCTTGGTGGTGTGGGCCTCACTCAGTTCACTGTCCTGTAAGGAAAGTATCTTGGTCTACTGAGGCTGCCAGAGAAAAATCCCACAGACTGAGGGTGTTCTAGAGATGTTTATGTTCTCAGAGTGCTTTGTAGTGGGGGCTCAACTTGAGAACAGACACTCTGTTCCCCTGAGCGTGTGCAGAGAGAAAGTTCTATGAACTTGCTCATGGGGACGTCAACCCTCTGGGTCAGGATCTGTTCCCATTCAACTGCTGAAGGTCAACTATAGCATACTTCCCCATATCCCACATCTTTTTCTCAGGGCACATATATGGATGCCTTGGGAATCAGTGTTCTCCTCCTACTATGTGGGTCTCAGGGATCTAACTCAGGTCGTCCTGCCTGGCAGCAAGAGCCTTTATCAGTTGAGCCTTCTCACTGCCCCCAAATTCCCCCATGTAATATTATTAAGAGGTGGGATCTTTAGGAAGTAATTAATTAGGTCATGAGGACAGAACCCTCACAAATGGGATTAGTGCCCTTATAAAGAAGTCCGAAGGCTGGGTGTGGTGGTGCAAGCCTATAATCCCAGCAGAGGCAGGTGGATCTCTGTGAATTCAAGACTAGCCTGTCTACATAGTGAGTTCCAGGCCAACTGGGGCTACAGGGAGACCCTGTCTCAAAAATACAAAAATAAAATAAGCCTGAAGGAATCTGTTTTGCTCCATCTACAATATGAGACATGCAGTAATAAGAGGGGCTGTTCGTGAGGCAGAAAGCAGGCCTCTGCCAGACAGTGGATTTGCTGGTGACTTGCTCTTGAACACCCTTGTTTCCAGAACCATGAGCAACACAGTTCAGTTTTTATAAGATTCCCAGGCTAAGGGAGTTTGTTATTTTCACCCAAACAGACCAAGACAGGCCTGTCCTGCCAATATAGTCGCAGCAACGGGTATATTTTTAAGGGATGAATTTTGGGGGGAACAAAGTTTGGTTAATAGTGGAAGGATAGGACTAGACTATTCTTTTTTTTTTAATTTTATTTATTTTTGTATGTGTATGAATGTACTGTCTGCATGTAGGTTTGTGCACCCATGTTGTGCAATGCCGTGGAGGTCAGAAGAGGGTCTTGGATTCCCCTGGAACTGGAGTTCTCCTGGAATTGGAGTTACAGATGGTTCTTAGTTGCCATGTGGGTGCTGGGGATTGAATCCAGGTCCTCTGCAAGAGCAGTTGGTGCTCTTGACCGCTAGGCTATCTCTCCAGCCCTAGACTATTGTTTAAACCAACAACAACAAAAATAACACAGAAACAGGGATTTCGAGAATACACACATTTCCTTGGGTTTGAAGAGTACACAAAGCTAGCTCTTGGGTTTGTAAGTTCCAGTGCCACCCAGGTCACTTTAGAACTCTTTGATTCACTCCTAGGGGACCTGCATTTCCCCCCTAGGGGCAACTACTTGGTCTACATGGTTTCTGACATCTCACCAAGCTCTAATATTCAGTGACCCCAGATCTGACCACTAAGGACAGGAGATCTTCATATCCCTGGGTTACAGCTGTTGAAAACTGGACACTGAACTATCCCAAACCTTTTGTTCTATAGCAGCCCCCAGATGTTAAGGCCTGGAGAGTAAAAATTTTTTAACAACTGAAGATGACCAAGTGATCAAGCAAATTTCTATATATGCCGCTCACTCGTGATTGCCACTGTGGTTTTGAGACTGTCTTGTGGGTCAAAAAAATTTCTGCTTTCATCAAAAAATCTCAGCGCAGAGCCACAGAGTAATTTTTTTTTCTGGTAGTGTAAAATTGAGCTGGGTGGGTACATCATGGTGCTAAGCTGTTCTCTGGAACTGCCAAAAGAACTCTTGGCTTGTGTACTTATGCCCGTAAAAGGTTGCTTCAGGCATAGAAAAAGGACGGGCATCTTGATGTCTCTCTCTCTCTCTCTCTCTCTCTCTCTCTCTCTCACACACACACACACACACACACACACACACACACAAAATCAGAAAGCCTGACCGCCAGGCCCTGTACCACATAAACATAATCCACGCTCGATATCCCCATTCAAATGATATTCACCAAAGGAAATGGATTTGAAAATTGAATGGAAAAAAATATGGGTCTGGATACCATTCAGAGACACATGAATACTCGAGGTTTTACTGAAAAGCCGGTTTCCAGCAAGGCTTAGGATTGTTTCGCTGTGGCTTTCTTGGTATTAGAGGCTCCTAACCTCTTTTGGTCAATGACGCAGTTGGAGCAACTTCTGATGATTCACTGCGGAGGGAGTGACTTCTTTGTCTCTTTTCATCCACCCATCGGCTCAGCTCCTGTTGGATCATGCCCACCCACATACTCCTGCCCAAGCACACCCCATGTGCATGTATACATGTGTGCCTGTATGTACACCCATACACAGCTCCCTTCACCCTCTCTATCTAGGCTACCACCATTAGTATTTATTGATTGAAAATGAGATCAAAGATGGCCTGCTCCACACCTGCTGGCTGGGCCTTGTAAGGAAGGAAGCTCCCAGGGGTTTCCATTTGAATTCAAAGCCTGTCTGGGTGCTGGTTCTGATGAACTGAGGTGCATACACTCTGTCTCCCCATTGCTAGGATTTAAATGATGGATTCTCATCATACAGCATCTTCAGGGAGCATTGGAGCCAGTGATTACTTATGGTGTGCAGTTGTGGTGTGGGAAGGTGTCTCTGGCTTCTAAATCTATTTCCTTGTCTGTATCCATCTGCCTGTCCAGGAGCCACCTGCTGAGCTCTGCTTCTGGACTTTGAAGGTTCTTTTGGTCACCAGGAGTCTCCTATGAAGAGGTGCCTCCCTGGGTTGATACATCAGAAAAGAAGTAGGGGGTGTGGCAGGGACAGACTCTGGGAGAGGGTAGCAGTGTGTTTGGGGATGGTGGGCTATGCTTTGCCTTTTTTTTTTTTTAATAAAAAATTATTTTGTGTGTATGTATGTGTGGTCAGAGGACAACTTGTGGGAATGGAGTTGAGCTCTCTACTTCTACCAGGTAGATTCTGGGGATGAAACTCAGGTTGTTAGGCCTGGCGGCAAGCATCATTACCCGTTGAGCCACCTGGCTGGCTTTCCCCTCTGCTTCTGAGCAGCTATGAGGAAGGCTGCCCTTGCGTATCACGAGTGTGCAGAGGGAATATCCTGCTTCCAGCTAGCACTGGATACAAATCAAAATGTTTTCCCACAGCCTGATGGTGTCCATGTCAGGGGGAGGGGCCTGAGGCCTCTGAGGAAGCCTGAAGAAGACACTGAGCACATTCAGTTGCAAACCTGACCCAGGTCTGACTTCCTACCTGTTGTCTTTTTAGTGCTTTGTTTTGTGGTGTTAAGGAAGCAGGTACACAGTTCGCACTGGTGAAACTCCAGGATAGACCATGAGTTCAGGCTCGCCCTTGAGCCTGTCCAAGGGTTCTTCCGAGAAGAGCCACAGAGGCTGGGAATGGGTATCAAGCATTGTAAGCTCCTGATGGGCAGACGAAACAAAAGCTTGAAGCTTCTTAGAGCAAAGTAGTGCCTGAATGTGTGTCCATGCAAGACTGCAAATGAAAACGCTGAGTGAAACCCGATCGAACTTGGCACCCCTCTCTCAGGCTTCCTTGGGGTGGGGGTGGGGGCATCACTCTAGACTGGAAAATATCATTTCGAGGAGGCCTGGAGAGAGCAGCAATAAAGACTAGTTTTGTTTTATGGCATGTTTCTAGGGGGGAAAGGCTTAGGAAATGCCTTAATGGATGAAACGAGAGATGGTTCTAGAAGACAGTTGATAAAGGGGAAGGGGCCCAAGCTTTCACCAGGAGATGATTCTTTAACTTGTTGGAATTCAAGGAAGTCTTGCGATAACTGTAGCAAAGCAAAAATTATGGCCTGCACTGATTCGTATTGATCAGTGTTGCTGCAGGGAAAAGCTGGCAAATATATCTGGTAAGTTCTACCAACCAATACCAGGGTGGGAGTAGGGTGGGAGAAGCCGGGACTTGCGGGTCTGCTGATTTCCATCATGGAAACCTAAGTGATGTCAGTAGGCCTGGAGTCCGGAATGTGTGCTCTGGAGGAGCCCCAACCAGTTGCTCCTTGGCTTTGATGTGGGCCGAGCAGGCATGCGCTCCCTGATCTGTTGCCCTTCGTCAGATGGGAGTTGACAGCCTGCTCTAGGATGGCAGGCCAGTTTGTTTCAGGTAGACACGACTTGGGCTTCAGGGGAGGGAGGAGAGTCACCTAGAGGTCACTGCCTGTTGAAGGATGTTATTTAAAATTCTAGTCCTTTCACATTACTCCCGAGGAATCAAATACTGTGGAGAAATTCCAGTAAGCCCAGAGGATCCCAAGTACTGTGCCATGCTAACAGCAAAATAGCATTGAGTCTTCAGGGGAAGGGCCCATGGCTTGAACTGACTTGTTTTAATGATGTGTGAGCTGACCTCAGGTAACCAGATCAACAGGGTTCATGGAGTCACCGTCTGGTAGCTGGCGAAGATTACCGGAAAAGGGCGATGCTGCTTTTTTGGCACCTCTTACGCTGGCCATATGTCTTGCATTTTAAAAGACTAGACCTGAATTAAGATCTTGGCCCTGGAAGTACAACTCCACTGTCAGCCTAGCTTAATCCAGTGAGGAAGTCACGACCCTCACAACGCACTTTGGCTTTGAGGGTAGGGTTTCAATGATTTGGTCCCAGGAGTCCCAGAGGAACGAGACCTTTCCCCTCTCTAAAAGTCGTGGAAAGGAAGTGGCGTGTGAGGGCCTGTGGTCTCTCTGACGGGCAGCCGTACATTCTGGGTGTCTCTTATTGAACAAGATTCTGTATCTGCTGGACAAACCTCCACCAAACGATCCAGCAAAACCACAAGATGCAAACATCCACCCAGATAGAACAGGACAGGACAGAGGAGAAATCTGTGGCTTAATGGCTTATTCCCACTTGTTTTACCCCCCCCCCCAGATTCAAGCTTAGTGGGCACAGGTCATTTACATTTAAAGCCCAGACAGCTATGAATCCTGTCATGAGTTTAGTCTCTGTATTCGCCAGTTAGTGAACTGACTTGTTCTGTTTCTCTTTCCTCAAGATGGTCGTTATTTCACATGGAATGCTTATGTCAAGTGTGGTGCAGAGTTAGAACTTAATTCAGGAGGAAGTGGGGGTCATGAGTAGCATTTGATCAGGGGCTCAGGAATCTAAGCTGTGTTCTTAGATTCTGAGAACAGGATGTAGGTAGCAACAGTCCAGGCAGACAGAGATGGACATGGCAGGAAGGGAAGAGGGACGAGTGTGTGTGAGAGTGTGTGTGTGTGTGTGTGTGTGTGTGTGTGTGAATGCCTATGGAGAAGAGATGATAACATGGAGTGTTGTCCTTGAGGTGTCATCTACCTTTTCATGTTTTTGTACGTTTTTGGCAGGGTCTCTCACTAGCCTGGGATTTACTGAGTAGGCCAGGCTGGCTGGTCAGCCGGGGAGCCCTAGGGATCTTCTTCCCCAGCACTGGGGGCATGAGCAGTATCCAACTCATTTTAAAAGTGGGTTCTGGGAATTGGGAACTGGCAGGATGGCCCAGCTGTTAAGAGTACTTGCTGCTTGTGTGTGTGTGTGTGTGTGTGTGTGTGTGTGTGTGTGAGAGAGAGAGAGAGAGTCTCCCTGTAGCCCCAGCTGTCCTGGAACTCACTATGTAGACCCGGCTGGCCTTGAACTCACAGAGATCCACCTACCTTTGCCTACTGAGTGCTGGGATTACAGGCGTGTGCCACCACACCAGGCTGATGTACTTGCTGCTTTTACAGAGGTCCTGGGTTTGTTTCCCAGAACCTACACGGTGGCTAACAACTGTAAATTCCAGTTCCAGGAGATCCAACACCTTCTTCTGAGCTTGGTCAGTGCATGACATAAGTGCACTTATATATATGCAGGCAAAACACTCATATACATGAAAAAAGGCAAAGAACAATCAGCAAATCTTAAACTGTAATGTTGCAAGATGCTTTAAAAAATGGGTTCTCGGGGCTGGAGAGATAGCCTAGCGGTTAAGAGTGCCTACTGCTCTTGCAGGGGACCCGGGTTCGATCCCCAGCACCCACATGGCGGCTGAAAACCGTCTTTAACACCAGTTCCAGGGGAATCTGACACCCTCTTGTGACCTCCGCGGCATTGCATGACATGGGTGCACCAACCTACATGCAGACAATACATTCATACACATATGAAAATAAATAAAAAATTAAAAAAAATGGGTTCTGAAGCTGGGCGTGGTGGTGCATGCCTTAATTCCAGCACTCAGGCTGGATGATCTCTGTGAGTTCAAGGCCAGCCTGGTCTATATAGCAAGTTCCAGGACAGCTGAGGCTACAGGGAGACCCTGGGGCTCAATCTCATGTCTTCATGCTTGTGAGCAAGCACTTGACTGACCGAGCCATGTTAATAGCCTCTTTGAAGAATTTTTGATGCGACATCCAAAGCTTGGATGTTGTACCACTGACCTTGGGGGAAACTTTCAAGCCGGAGCAATAGAAGCAGCAAAAGGGAAGCCAGCTGGGAATCTCTGAGCTCTACAGAGCAGGTTGCACAACTCTTTTTTTCCTTCCAGCTTGCTTCCTAATCAGTGTTAAATCCTGGGGCAGAATTGTCTGAGAGTAGCCTTCATTATAATCCAGAGGGAGAGTGGGATAGGAGGGCAGAACCCCACCTGCACCTCTATATTGGAGGACTTATGGCAGCTCACAGCTGGTACCTCTGTGATCAATATTATTAATGTCTTCCCATTGTGGGTGAGGTTGCAGGTACACAGAGAGAATACCATGGCCACAAAGCCGGGAAACTCAAGCTTCAAGATTCAAGATGCCACCACTACCTGTTCTGATAAAGTAAACCATGTCTGTCACTGCTTCATCATGAAAAATTAATACCCAGCAAGGAAGGAGTGGGGATTCTATTCATGGAGCATTCTACTTAAAATAGATGACTGCCAAAGGTCTGTATTTTTAGAATTCATTGCCAGAGGCAGGTAAAGCCGTGCATAGACCTGGCCCAGCCCCCTGGCTTTCCGCTCATCTCTTCCAGCTCCAGGGCATCTGAATATAATTTCCACATGGTGCCTTCCCTCTGAATCCTGTGATCTTACTTTAAGGGCAAAGAAGAAGGCTGTGTGTGGCTTGAGTAAAATGGGGATTCACCTGCCTGGTGTTCTTTGTTTTTATAAATCCTGGTACAAAAAAGGTAGGCGAATGATCCCTTTTTGATAGACACTTCCCCAGAGCCATTCCTCTCCATAGAGCAAGCCCCAACTTGAGCCAGTCACAGAAATTCTGGTTGTTTTTTTTTGTTGTTGTTGTTGTTGTTGTTGCTGTTCTTGCTAGGAGGTGGTTTTAGCCAATAGATGGACGACATGTGAGCAATTTTGGGCAAGATTTTCTGATGAAACATGGTAGAGAATTAAAAAAAATTTTTTATTATGTGTATTAATGTATAGTCTGCATGTAGGTTTGTGCACCTGTGTTGTGCAATGCCATGGGGGTCAGAAGAGGGCATCAGATTCCCCTGGAACTGGAGTTAAAGATGGTTCTCAGCCGCCATGTGGGTGCTGGGGATTGAACCCGGGTCCTCTGCAAGAGTAGTTGGCACTCTTAACCGCTAGGCCATCTCTCCAGCCCAAGAATATTATATATATAAAAAAATCCCCTTTTCTTCTATTCTCCTTCTTCCCGCTAGATGGGACTTT
Source organism: Rhizomys pruinosus (assembly GCA_009823505.1). Lineage (NCBI taxonomy): Eukaryota > Metazoa > Chordata > Mammalia > Rodentia > Spalacidae > Rhizomys > Rhizomys pruinosus. The sequence continues at coordinate 3,371,575 of VZQC01011034.1, read as the reverse complement.
GGTATGTGGACTTGATGTCTGGTGCTGTAGTAGTCTTAATCTTGTGACTAAGAAGGGAGACTCATTTACATGTGAGGATGGCTTAATAGAAGAGTAGAAAGAATTCAAGTCTTTGGTGGCAATGTTGAGCTACTTACCAAACCTGGATGGCTAACCTCTAACCCTATTGTTATGGGAAACTCATGGTGTAACCTGCTTTCAGTTAGGTATTCTGTTTCTTGTAGCCCAAATGTAGCTTAACTAAAGAATCATTAATTTGTGAAAAAAAAAACAAGGGAAGATTGACTAATTCTCTGAAAGAAGAATTAAATCTAGCATACAAGAAAGGTGTGTACTGAGACCTTGATTCATCCCATGGTCATTAATAATTGATAGGTCAATAATTGTAAGAAAGTATTTATATTCTTTTTTGAACTTTTTTTTTCTTTTTTGAGATAGGGTATCCCTATAGCCCCAGCTGGCCTGGAACTCATGATGTATGTAGACCAGGCTGGCCTTGAACTCACAGAGATCCACCTGCCTCTGCCTCCTGAGTGCTGAGATTAAATGTGTGTACTATCATGCCCGGTGGGATTTCTTATATTCTTTAAGATTTATTTTATTTATTTATTTATTTATTTTTTAATTTTTTTATTATTATTTATTTATTTTTGTATGTGTATGAATGTAGTGTCTGCATGCAGGTCTGTGCACCCATGTCGTGCAATGCCGCGGAGGTCAGAAGAGGGTCTCGGATTCCCCTGGAACTGGAGTTCTCCTGGAATTGGAGTTACAGACGGTTTTAGCCGCCATGTGGGTGCTGGGGATCGAACCCGGGTCCTCTGCAAGAGCGTCGGTGCTCTTAACCGCTAGGCTATCTCTCCAGCCCCTAAGATTTATTTTTATTTGTGTGTGTGTGTGTGTGTGTGTGTGTGTGTGTGTGTGTGGTGTTGGTGACATGGATGTATGGGTAGGTGGCTGCCTTCAGAGGCCAGGAGACTTGGATCCCTTAGAGATGGAGTCACAGGTGCTCTTGAGGTTTCTGAAGTCCTCCAGAAAGGAGCAAATTCTCTTAACTGCTGGGCCAACTTTCCAGCCTCAGAATTTATTATCTTAATAAGGCACAGTTTGGCTGCAAGTGATTGAAAAAGCAACCCAGAGAAATACCAGGCATGGTACTGCATTTCTTTAATTCCAGCACTTGAGAGGCTATAGGTAGGAGGATCTCTGTGAGATTGAAGGCAGCATGGCCTACATAGTGAGTTCCAGGCCAGGTGGGATTACAGGGAGACCTTGTCTCAAAAACGAAACAAAACAAATAAAAAGCAACTCTGGAAATATATTGACAATGGATGTGAGAGGTGGACCATTTCAGTTTCAGATAGAGCTAATGCTGAAATGATGTTATCAGGTCTTAGGTCTTCTCCATCAGTTAGTTTACACTCTTCTTTGAGTGTTTATGAGTTCTAAGCATTACCCCCAGGCTGCCAGCACCTTGAGGCTCCAAGATCCCATTGCTCAAAGCACAGGAGTCAAATGGCAAGTTCCCAGAAGCCCCAGCAATTGTCATGCTTTCCATGAGTCTCTAGCAATGGTTAGATACTAGTTACCTGTTCTGTCTTACCTCACAGGCCGGTAACGCTGAAGAGCCTCTTTTCCAGAAGAAAAAGGACTGTCCCTGGAGACTGGGAATCTAGGGTGCGAACATCTGAGCTATTTTCTCTACACTTCTGGGTCCTTTAAGAAGTTCTCTGGGGCTGGAGAGATGGCTCAGCGGTTGGGAGCACTGACTGCTCTTGCAGAGGACCCAGGTTCGATTCCCAGTGCCCACATGGCGGCTAAGAACCGTTTTAGGCTGGGCATGGTGGTGCACGCCTTTAATCCTAGCACTTGGGAGACAGAGGCAGGCAGATCTCTGTGAGGTCAAGGTCAGCCTGGTCTACAGAGTGAGTTCCAGGCCAGCTGGGGCTATAGGGAGACATTATCTCAAAAAGACAAAAAAAAAAAAAAAAAAAAAGTTCCAGGTCTTAGAGAAAACCCCAAATCTGTCACATCCCTAGACAAATGTAATTTCTTACTAAGTGTAAAATAAGTATCCTTACATTTACAGTCGAGAATCCCAGTCACCACTCATCAAAGAAGCTTCTTCTGCACCAGATGGAGACTATTACAGAGTCACACGACTGGTCATACACAAACACTGTCTGTGACTTGCCCGAGCCTAAGTGGCACATCTGCAATGCAAACTCTATGCCTAAGGCTCATGCAATATGCAACTCTCACTAGTGAAGCTCCCTCATGCAACAGTAACACAGAAGGGCTCAAGTGGCCAAAGCGTGGAGATTAGGAGTCTGCAGAGTGTGGGTTCTGGGACAGGACTCCAATATTAAGTTCCACTCACCCAGGGCTCAGGGATCATTGTGGAAGATGGGAAGAGGTGCATGGCCACACGAAAATAGAATCATACAAATTCCAGGGACTGTTCATATGAACCTACAGCTGTGGTATCAACATCCACAAGACCCATGCAAACACAAGCAGATAAAATACAGCATGGAACTATGGAAATGGACAGACCATTCCAATCTTAGCAGAACTATTGGCAGCTGATTACTTCTGGGTGAGGACGAACTGATCTTGAAGAGAGGGACCCTGGGCGGGTTGACTACACTTCAGAGGATGAACTTGCACTGAAGACCATCTGGGACACTAACTTGACACAATGGGCCTTGGTACAAATGTCAGAGTGTGTGAACTCCAGTAGATGGGTCTATGGAATGGAGCTGATGGGGAAGTAGATATAAAGGTGATTAAGATTGATTGAGATGTTCTGTATGAAATAGACAAAATTTCAATACAAAACAACAAAGGCTGTGAAGCTGGAGGGGTAGTAGGATGTGGTTGGAAATGGGTGAAGGAATCTGAATATAATCCAAATAAATTGTATTATATACTCAAAGAAACAAAAGTATATTTTAAAAAGATTAAAAGGAAGGTTCAAATTTTCTGGAATTAAATGGATGAAATAAAGAATAAATGGGCCCTAAAAATCCATTTTATGTTAACATCCCTCTTTTCTTGAACATCATCCTTTAGAAAAATTTAATTAAATTGATATATTTTTGTGTATGTCTGTGTGGGCACTCATGCACACATGTGGTATGTATGGAGAGGTCAGAGGACAAATTTGGGAGCTGGTTTTCTCCTGTCACCATGTGGGTCCTAGGGATCAAACTCACTTATCAGACTTGTTGGCAAGTGCCTTGATTCATTGAGGCATCTGTCCTTTTATTTTTGAGACAAGGTCTCCCTGTATATCTCCAGGTGGCCTGGAACTTGCTACGTAGAACAGGCTGACCTCGGTTTCACAGAGATCCACCTGCCTCTGCCTCCTGAGTGCTGCAATGCAAGGCCTGCACCACCACACCTGGCTGCCATCTGTCCTTTTTTAAAACAGGTAACATACACAGTCACACATACTCTTATCTTCTTCACAAACACCAGCAATCAACTTTCTACTGTGTCAGTCTGCTATGTCAGTGTGTGTGTGTGTGTGTGTGTGTGTGTGTGTGTGTGTGTGTTTTGAGACAGAGTCCCACTCTGTATTCCAAGCTGGCCTTAGCCTCTTCAAGACATGAGCCCCATGCCAAGCTTTTCCTGAGGGTAATATACCAGCCACACACAGGTCTGAATGCAAAAGGGTCTTATGATACCCTTGTCAGTCTTATCCTGTACATAGTTTAAAGGGATATGCCAGAAGCATACAGAGTGGAGCAGTGCGTGCAGCCTCTGGCTTGGCTGCCCAGGGCTTCAAGGACAAGTTTGAGAACATGGAAAAGGGCTACTGAGATGAATATTTTATTGCAAATGACAAAAAAGCTTCACAATGGGCAGCTGGCGGACTGATTCTGCTGTGTTAGATTAAAGCAGAGGGCATCACAGACCTAGAGCCTGCCTGGTAGAGGCCCTAAAGACCCTCCCTGAAGATAACCATGTTGCATGTGGAACAGTGTCCTCCGTAACCTAAGATGCACAGCAGACTGGGAAACAGGTTATGACACCAGGCGACACATACAACAGATGTTCAGATACACAGCTAGTATAGTGCTTAGTTGAGTAAATTCTGCTTATTCGAGGTCCTTAGCTTCTGAAGGAAGTGTCACAGCTGGGCCACATCCATGGAGATAATGAGAGGAGCACACCGAGCTTTGAATTCCCCTGCCATTGCCAGAGGGAGGCTGGCACAAAGGCTCTGTCCCCGCCTGACACAAAGGCTCTGCCCCCAACTCATCACCCACCCAGCACTTTCCAGGTGTGGGTGGGGGGCGCCGACTGCAAAAGGCAGGTGTTTGGGAAATCTGGTGTCTTCCACAGCCTTTTGCATTAACCATGTTGTTTGCCTCTGTGTTAGTTTTCTATGGCCACATGTCAAATCACACATTTACCAGCTTAGGGCAACCTACATTTGTCACCTCCCAGGTGAGGTGTGGATGCTTACATGGAGAGGAGTTGGGGGCTGGAGGTAGTTTCTCACGGGGTATGGAGGGAATGTAGGGGGTCAGAGCTGAGCAGTGAGGGATACCCATCTCTGACACTCTAGTGCAAGAAGGTCCGGGGCAGTAGCTCGTGGAAAGAGGGTCGCGAGGCTCTTCCTGATGCACTGCTCAAGCAAACATGTCTGTCTAGATTAGACTTTTGTAGATGAGCGAGGAGAGCATCTCTTGGGTAAAACAGGTCATCTATGTCAAAGCAGCAGAGCTGCACTGGGCTTTCTGTGGCTTTTCTGCTAAGGCAACTCTTGGAAGGGTTGGTGGTATGATGATCACAGAGGCTGGAAGGAAAACTCATTCCGTTGCTTCTCCTGCTTTCCCCAATCAAAGTGTGTGCTTTGTAAACTTAGACTGAAAGTTCCACTGGAAGAATTTAAAATCCACGAGCATAATCTTTTGCTGGTTCCCATTTGAAAATGTTGATATGGTTTTCCCAACAGCAGCGGCACTGGTTTTGTGCTACATAGGTTAGAGGAGGTGGTCCCCAGTCACCCGGCTGGGAACCACAAGGGAGGGACGTGGCGAGGTCTGTGACCCCTTCCTCTCTGAGCCCTGGAGTCCGTTTTCTTGTGGTCCCTGCCGGGGCTAGTGGGGGGTCTGCTGAGCTCAGGGGTCCAGGTCCTGCCTGTGCTCTCTCACCATTAATGTCCTTTCCTGTCCCCTGCAGCTCCCTGGTGTTTGACAGTGGAGGTCTCCAGATCCCTTTATTTAAAAGAAATATTTTGTGATTTGGTTGTTGTTTAAGTATACACTTTTTATTTTTTGAGGATTTCATACTTGAGTATTGTATTTGTATCATTTTGACTTCTCCCTGTCCCCATACAATCCCTCTCATGTCCCCCTTACTCTCTCACAGTTTCTTGTTCTCTTCTTGGTTATTATTGCTGCATATCCATACATTTATAAATATACATATGGATATAGAACATAGAGTCCATTCAGTGCTGCTCAAAACTGATTCTTCTTCCCTCAGCACCTACCAGCTCCCTCCCTCCCTCCCTCCCTCTCTCATCTCTCTAGGTCTCCCTGTAGCCCCAGCTGGCCTGGAACTCACTATGTAGATCAGGCTTCCCTTTATCTCATCTCAGAAATCTCCTTGCCTCTGCCTCTTGAGATCAGGGATTAAATGCACGCATCAACACACACATGGCTCCAGGCCCATTTCTCAAAGACATTTAAAACCTGAATAGAAGAGACTAGATCTGGGGCTGGAGAGATGGTCTAGTGGTTAAGAGCACTGACCGCTCTTACAGAGGACCCAGGTTCAATCCCCAGCACCCACATGGCGGCTGAGAACCATCCGAAACTCCAATTCCAGGAGAACTCCAGTTCCAGGGGAATCCAATGCCCTCTTCTGACCTCCGCGGCATTGCACGACACGGGTGCACAAACCTGCATGCAGACAGTACATTGATACACATACAGAAATAAATAAAATTAAAAAAAAAAAAAGAAGAGACTAGATCCTCCTGTCTAATTGGCTCTGAGGAAATTGGCCAGGCCCCTCCCATTTTCAGGGATTTAGAATTTTAAGTCAGGGCACACCAGGTATCCTGTGAAGGTGCCAGAGTGTGACTGCATGCCCGCTCCAGCATCTGCTCCTATCAGGTGGCCTTGGCTAGCTCGTGGCTGGCAATGGGCTCCTGCTTCCTTACCTAGCCCAGGGTTTGGGAGATTTAACGAGACAGTGAATCCAGTGGGATGTGTCATAGTTGGTTACAGAGTGTCTTTCTCCCTTTCTGGTCTCTAACAGTGGAGCAGGCTGATGTGGCTCTTTTCAACTGTAGCACCCATGCCACATACTGGCTAGCACCCTTCCTGCAGCTCCTTTAGAGAGTTCTCCACACTCCAGAGTCTCCATCCTGGGGGTGGGGGCCGGAAGTCATTGGTCAGCTGTGGAGTCACCTGTGTCTGTTGGTGAGCTCTGGGTCGTAGAATGTGGGACATTGGAGGGCAGAGTACACTGGGCTTGAGTTTGTGGTAGGTGTAAGTGACTGTGTGCACAACACGAGCATTCTATGAGGCCGTGTGTGTGTGTGTGTGTGTGTGTGTGTGTGTGTGTGTGTGTGTGGCCGGCTCCACTTTTAGGCTCAGCCAGTGGGATGGGGGTGGGGCTTGGACTGGGTGCAGACGTGGCCTCTGGCTCCCTGCTGGCATGGCGTCTTTAGCTCTAGATCTTGGACCCCTCTCCTGGACCATAGCTGAAATGTGGCCTGGCTGCTTTCCTGCCTACTGCTCCATTCAAGGAAGGCTTTGTGAGGAAGTTACAGGGGGAGGTGACTCATGACTTTAATCCCAGCACAGGAGAGGCAGAGGCAGGTGGATCTCTGTGAGATAGAGACCATCCTGGTCTACACAGTGAATGAGTTCAAGGCTAGCTGGGGCTATGGGGATACCCTATTTTTATTTATTTTATTTTATTTATTTATTTATTTATTTATTTATTTATTTATTTATTTATTTTTACTAGGTATAACTTAGGCTAGAGAGCTGGCTCAGCACTGGCTGCTCTTGCAGAAGTTCCAAGCACCCACATGGCAGGTAACTACTGCCAATAACTCCAATTCCAGGGGATCTGATGGTTTTTTTCTGGCCTCCCCAGACATTGCACGCATGTGGTATGCTTATGTACATGCAGGCAAAATACTCCTACACATCAAATAAAAATAAATAAGCATAACTATTTTTATTTGTTTATTTGGGGGGCTCACATGTGCACCATGACAAACTCGTAGACATCAAAGGACAAGTCAATTTTCTCCACACAGGGTCTCATGTAGCCCAGTCTGGCTCAAACTCGCTGTGTAGTCAAGGATGAAGAGCTGTCCTTTCACCTCTCTCTCCTTTTTTTTTTTTTTTCACATAAATTTGTTTATTTATTTTTAACAAATCTAGACCCGTGTTCCCGCTCATTCCCCCACCCCGCCAGAGCTCATGCATTCTGCCAAACATGCTTTCCATCTCTCAGTCTTTCTCAGTATTTTCCATGGGGAAGTTGACTGTTTTGAGCAGAAGTTCACCATCTCAGTCAGTTCTTTGATGCGGTCTTTTCTGTTGTTGTTGTTGTTTCCAAAATGTATTATGCCCAACTGCTTTGTACAAAAGCTCAGGGGGCCCTACACAAGAAATACTTACAACTGGGTAGTTGGCACTAGCATCCACAGATGAGGGATACCATTCGTCGTTTGTTTTTCTGGGACTGTGTTACTTCACTCAGCATGATGTCCTCTAGCTCCAGCCATTTTCCTGCAAAGCTCGTGATGTCGTCTTTCTTTACTGCTGCATAGAACTCCATTGTGTAGATGTACCACATTTTCTCTATCCACTTGTCAGTTGAGGGGCATTTAGGTTGGTTCCAGCTCCTTGCTATTGTGAAGAGAGCTGCAATAAACATGGCCGTGCATGTATCTCTGTGGTGGCGTATGTCTTGAGGGTACCCTATTTTTAAGAAGAGGTAGGGCTTGGTATATGGAGGAGGGGGCAAGAATGCCCAGAATACACAGTTACAATATAATGAAGATTTAAATATAAATGTGTTCCACTGAGCTGGGATCTGAAGTGTCCATGCCGTGTGTTTACTATCCATTCCCTTCTGATGGCCGAAGGAGAAAGAGAGAGAGAGAGAGAGAGAGAGAGAGAGAGAGAGAGAGAGAGACCCAAATTTCATGCCTGGAGCAGGAGGGCAGGGAAGCTGGTTCTTTGACAACTGGGATTATTTTGTCTTTTTCCTTCATCCATTATAATTTTCAGGAGCTTTAAATCTTCAAGCAAACCTCAGGGACATGCGGGGCTGCCGTTTCCAGTTTTCAGTGACTTCTATTGTGTAGGAGAGAAAAAAGAAATTCTGAATATTGGAGGCTGTGCTTAAGTGCCCTATGCCTGTAGAACTCAAAGAAAGTTCCAGCAAGAGCAAGAAGGAGGAAAAGCAGTATGCTTGTGTTTGTATGTATGTTGTATGTATGTATGTATGTATGTATGTGTATATGCATGTATGTAGTTTTATATATATGTGTATATGTGTGTTTCTGTCTCCCTTATTATGTGTTTCTCTTCTTAAGATGGTAACACTCCCATGTCAGATGCAAATAGTGTTTGACTATCATCTTCAAACAGAATCATGAGACATCGACTCTAGCTAGGAAAAGGCTGCTTGTTTTTTCTAAGTATGTTCAGCACCTGGCTCCCCTTTCATGTGCTCCTTTTGATTATGTGTCCTGCCTCTCCAGGTCTTTGTAGTTGAAAAGCTGATGCGACGCGTGCCTCATAAACACGAGTGCTGAGAGATGTGGGCAGCCTGGTTTTCAGTGGAGGAGTCTGGGTGCACGGGTCCCTTCTTTTAGAAGTGTTCTTTACTGGAGTAGAAAGGCAGGCGGTGACCCTTTGATTAAGTACATGGATGTGCCATCTTGAGTGACACTCATCTCTTCCCTTCTCTGTAAGTCACATGCTGTCCCCTCCCTTCACCCAAGGCACCTACAGCTCACGTTCCTGTCTTCTCACCTGACAACAAACCACTACCAACTTGCCTTGGCTTCAAACATCAAAACGTGTTGTCACATAGTTCTAGGAGACCAGAAGTCTGACATCAAGGCACTGTCCTTCTAAAGGCTGGGGGGAAGTGTACCTGTTTCCTTGAGTTTCTGCAGCCCCCTAGTGTTTTACGGCACATGGCAACACCCCTCCATCTGTCTTCCTGTGGCTTCTCCCCATCTCTGTGTCCCCCTCTCCTGAGAATCTCTTTGGACTTAGCATCTTCTCTCTCTCTCTCTCTCTCTCTCTCTCTCTCTCTCTCTCTC
>VZQC01011034.1:3328410-3353679 GCA_009823505.1 Rhizomys pruinosus | reverse complement strand
GAAGAGGGTGTGAGATTCCCCTTGGAACTGGATTTCTCCTGAATTGGAGTTTCAACGGCTCTCGGCCGACCATGTGGGTGCTGGGAGATCGAACCCGGGTCCTCTGCAAGAGCGTCGCTGCTCCTTAGAACCGCCTAGGCCATCTCCACAGCCCTATTTATTTATTTTTATGTTAGAATGTTACGTGCTTGCACCGTAGGTTTGTGCACCCATGTCATTGCAGTCGCGGAGGTCAGAAGAGGGTGTCAGAATGTCCCCCAAATCCCCTGTTCTTAACACATCCATTTCTCTGACTGTTTCTCTGTATCAGTATCTTGATCAATTTAATTATATGCGAATTTATAAATGTTTTAATTATTTGAGTTTTTTTTTAATTAATGTCTTTTATTTGTATGTGTAGAATGTATCTGCTGCATGCAAGTCGCTGACCCGGATCGTGCCCAATCCTGAGGAGGGCCGCGGAGTTCAGAAGAGGGTCTCGGATTCCCCTGGAACTGGAGTTCTCCTGGAATTGGAGTTTCAGACAGTTCTCAGCCGCCATGTGGGTGCTGGGGATCGAACCCGGGTCCTCTGTAAGAGCGGCGCTCTTAACCGCTAGGCTATCTCTCCAGCCCAGCAGTCAGCACTCTTAACCGCTAGGCCATCTCTCCAGCCCCAAATTATTTGAATTTTTTAATGTGTACGAGTGTCTCGCCTGCATGTATTTAAGCACACAGGTGTCATGCAATGCCTGTGGAGGTTAGAAGAGGACACTGGATCCCCATCCTCTAGAATTGGAGTTATGGATTGAATTAACCACCATGTGGGTGCTGGGAACGGAACCCAGGTCCTCTGCGGGAGCAGCTAGTGCTCTTAACTGCTGAGCCATCTCTCTACCACCTAATTATGTTGCTTGTTATTGTGGCTTTTGTGTCAATTCTACTTGGGTTTTGTTGAGTTTCTTGGAGTATTGGTTTGTCATTTTTGCTGCTAGTCATTTTGGTTGGTGCTTCCTCAAGTGTCTGTCCGTATCTTCTCTCTTGGGAACTCTAATTACTCATGAGTTGGATGATGTGGGATTGTCTCTCAGAAAACTGATGTGTTGCTTTCTCATTTGTTTAATTATTTTTCTTCACATTGGATGGTTCCTCCTCTTAAGCCTTCAAGTTTACTGAGTTTTTCATCTACTTTGTCTTATTTGCCATGAGTTCCATATAGAAGTTTTTAGTCTGTAAGTGGGACTCTATTTAACTGTATTTCATATGTTCAAATGTTCTAATAACTTGGGCTGGTGGGATGGCTGAGTGGGTAAAGGCACTTGTTTCCAAGCCTGACGTTCTGTGCTCAAGCCCTGGGACCAATATGATTGAGAGAATTGACTCCTGCAAGTTATCCCCTAACTACCATACATGGGCCATGGTATGCATGCACATACACACACACACACACACACACACACACACACACCATATATATGTTTGCACACATAAAATAAAAATGAAATAAAAAATTAAAAAGGTTCTAATAACGGATTTGACATCCTTTGCTAATTTTAGCGTCTGAGTCAGTTCTGGGTTAGTTTCCATTGACTGATTATTCTTTTCATTACAGATTCTTTCTCCTTTGTCTTTCTGTATGCCTGGTAATCTTTGGTTGGATGCCACACATTGTGATTTGACCATGGTAGGTGCTGTTTCTGTGTTACTATAAACACTCTTGAGCTTTGTCCTAGGGTGCAGTTAAGTTACTTGGAAACAGTGACATTCTTTGAGTCTTGTGTGTGTATGATTTGTTAGGCTGGGCCAGAGCAGAGCCTTTTCTAGGGCTAATTATTTCCCGTCACTGAAGCAAGACCTTCCTGAGCACTCTGCACAATGCCTCATGAATGTTAAGTTTTTCATGCTGGCTGGTTGGGAACTAGCCCTATCCTTGGTTCTGTGTGTGCAGCCAGCATCCTTACCTTGAATCCTTCCACGGGCTCTTTCTCTGGCCATGTTGGTTGTACTTCTACCCATTCACCCTTCTTAGGCCTCCAGTCACACTCTACAGACCTCCAGGCTCTCTCCATGCCACTTGCCCCTCTCTGGCAGTCTGTTCTGTAATTCTGGACACCTGCTTCTACCAGACTCTCAGCTTTGTAGCCCATCCTCAATTTAGAGAGTCTATGAAATCCTGCCTCAGTTTCCCCCACCTCCTTGCGCCACATCCTGCAAATTCTCTCCAGAAAATTGTAGGACTATTTTGCAAGGACCAGCTTTCTCCATTGTCTGATGCCTAGTGCCAAGATTACTGCTGTTTCATGTAATTTCCCTACTTCAGATGAGAGAGCATATCCACTGTTGTTTCTCCATCTTGGGGAGAAAATTTGAGCTATTTTAAACCAATGTACATGGTCAGATCCTAACTCTAGGAATTGCGCATTGCATAATTTCATTTTGTAGCAAATTATCAGTGAAGGTATTCTTATCAGCATATAACAGAAGAGGAAATTGAGATTGAGAATAAAGACACAAATCTAGCCTGTAGTCACCTCGGGCCAGTTTCCCCATCCTGTTTAAGTATGATTGCACAGTCCAAAATCTTGCCTGTCTGCAGAGCATTCACTCTTTGGTATTTGTGCAAAGCAGGCAGCTGCTTTCAGAATCATTTTCACTCATCGTGATTTACTGGGTTCTACCAACTTTGCCCTTGTGCAACGATGCTTGCATTCAGACACATCTTCTCCTTTCTTGGTTATGATATTTTTGTGGCTCTTTCAGTCCTTTTAAAGAAAAAAAAGGAAAAATCAAGTATTAAGACAAAAGAACATTTTCAGCATGAGTAAGAAGAAGGTCCGTGTGCCCATGACAGCTTGGGAAGGAGTCGACGAGGCCTTTGTTACAGATGCTGTAGGTGAAGTGTTGGCCTGGGTGCTTCACTTCAGAACTCTAGTCGAGATAACCAGTTGTCTTTCTTTGTTTTGAGTGAGCCCTCCAAAGCATTTTATTTGACAAGGCCAGGGCCCCTGTGAACAGGAAACAATGCCTTATATGTCCCAGACGATCTCAGAAGAGTTGTTTCACTGTTTGCAGAAGACAGAGTGTTCTTGCCATTCATGTAGCAAAATGAATGGTTAATAAAACTTGAAAATGTCTTAGAGAAAGATGGAACAGATACTGCAGTCTCAGGATGGCAATGGGTTGCTCTGCCTAAAACTCATCTGTTGAGAAATTGCTTTAGGTAATTCTCTGTCCTGCTGGGTCAACTCCCAGTGAAACCATCATTGCCCTTCATCTCCCTCACAGAGGGCAAAGCCCAGCATCTGTGTTCCTTTTTTAAAAAAAAATATACTTAATTATTATTTTTAATTTTATGTGTATGAATCTATTGTTTGCATGTATGTAGGTGCTCAAGTGTTGTGCATTGTGCCCAGAGGTTTGAAGAGAGCACCTGATCTCCTGGAACTGGAGTTACACATGGTCATTACCCACCATGTAGGTGCTGGGTATCAAACTTAGGTCTTCTGTGAGAGCAGCCAGTGCTCTAACTGCTGAGCCACTTCTCCAGCCCTATATCCGTTCTTTGTGTTTTTCTCTCTAGTACCTGCTACTACTAGAGAGAAGACCACAGATGAACTGGTAAAAGGATTAGACCATCCCGAAATCTATGGGTGAAGTTTGCAGCACGAGTGCTTGGTAGGCATGTTACATCCCAGAGACGGTGGTGATGGTAGGTGTGTTACATCCCAGAGATGGTGGTGATGGTAGGCATGTTACATCCCAGAGACGGTGATGGTGATAGGCGTGTAACATCCCAGAGATGGTGGTGGTGGTAGGCGTGTTACATCCCAGAGACGGTGGTGGTGGTAGGCGTGTTACATCCCAGAGACGGTGGTGGTGGTAGGCGTGTTACATCCCAGAGACGGTGGTGGTGGTAGGCGTGTTACATCCCAGAGACGGTGGTGGTGGTAGGCGTGTTACATCCCAGAGACGGTGGTGGTGGTAGGCGTGTTACATCCCAGAGACGGTGGTGGTGGTAGGCGTGTTACATCCCAGAGACGGTGGTGGTGGTAGGCGTGTTACATCCCAGAGACGGTGGTGGTGGTAGGCGTGTTACATCCCAGAGACGGTGGTGGTGGTAGGCGTGTTACATCCCAGAGACGGTGGTGGTGGTAGGCGTGTTACATCCCAGAGACGGTGGTGGTGGTAGGCGTGTTACATCCCAGAGACGGTGGTGGTGGTAGGCGTGTTACATCCCAGAGACGGTGGTGGTGGTAGGCGTGTTACATCCCAGAGACGGTGGTGGTGGTAGGCGTGTTACATCCCAGAGACGGTGGTGGTGGTAGGCGTGTTACATCCCAGAGACGGTGGTGGTGGTAGGCGTGTTACATCCCAGAGACGGTGGTGGTGGTAGGCGTGTTACATCCCAGAGACGGTGGTGGTGGTAGGCGTGTTACATCCCAGAGACGGTGGTGGTGGTAGGCGTGTTACATCCCAGAGACGGTGGTGATGGTAGGCGTGTTACATCCCAGAGATGGTGGTGGTGGTAGGCGTGTTACATCCCAGAGACAGTGGTGGAGGGTCTTAGAGTAAAGAGTATCTGATTCTACATGTATATCCAGCTTGTGCATACATGGATATGAGTGATTCCACATGTATACGCAGCTTGTGCATACATGGAAATGAGTGATTTCAGGACTACATGTGTAAAGCAATTCAGTTTCTGAATATTTTATCATACTTAGTTTTTTTTAAACTAAATACTCTCTTATTTTTAATACCTTCAAAATTTTTCCTTTCATATATATGCGAATATGAAGAATATATGTGTGTGTTCTTTGATCGAAGCCCCCATTATCCTTTATCTGATTCCTCCTCCCACCAAATCTCTTCTTCCCAAGCGCCCTCCTACTATTATTGTCTTTCTTCTTTTTTGAACATGTGGCCCACGGCACCTAACCCAGTGTCCTGGACTGGTGTGGTGTGGGTCATCATGAAGACGACCTGCTCCCTACTCCACTAACAAGGCTCACAGTTTGGGGTGTTATTTACTTGAATGAAGGTAATACACCAGCGGCTACACCCCAACTCCCCTCCTGCTGTACCCTTTAGCTGCCTCTGACTCCTTGAGGAGGGGTAGAGTCCTCTGAGCCCCCCTTCCATCCATGCTGGAATGCTGATGGGGTCCTTATCCTGTGGCTTTGTGAAGTTTTCTCACATTGAAAATCAGTCCTTTACTCAAGCCGAGATGTGTTGGATAAAGTCCATTCCTGGCCTTTGTTTTTGCCTCAAATCTCATGATCCTGTGGCCTTTGGGCAAGGCTAGCTGCAAACTCCAGACGTTTCATCCTTTCAGTGTCAAGGAATCTAGCTCGTGGGTCAGAATGCATTCTGATGGTAGATTTTTAGAATTTTTGCATGGATTTCAGGATGAGGGTCTTTCCTAAGTTCATTGGTAGCCTGTCAACCCCACCCCACCCCCATGCTGCTTTGAACCCCCCTTGGATATTTCTGGGTCTGTCTATTTAACACTGCAGTAATCCCCTAACTCTCCAATGGAAGCATTTTTATCTGGCCCACATTGGCCTCTTCAGTGATCTTGGAATCAGTTATCACACTCATTTTTCATCTCATATTGAAACACCAGTTCCCTTGGTGCAGGCAATCTCAATTAGTTAGAGTGCAGGAGGAATACCATCCAACTTAATTAATTCATACAGCTCTGTGAATGCCGAAAGCCCCCTCCTAGGTGAATTCCCTCCAGTGGCACTTATAATTTCCTTCCCTGGCTCCTCCTTTCTCTGTGTACTTCAGAACACTGTTAAGTTTTCACAGACGCCACAACGGCCATTTAACCCAGAGAGGGCAGATGGAAAGAACAGCCACAGGCCATTGGTAGCCCCTGGTTTTCTTTTCTTTAAATTGTTTAAAATTTACTTATTATTTTATGTGTGTAAGTTTGCTTGCAGAGGTCAGGAGAGGGTGTTGGATCCCCTGGAACTGGGGTTAGGATGGTTGTTAGCTGCCATGTGGGTGCTATGATTTCACCAATCTGGGTCCTCCGCAAGAGCTGCTAGTGCTCTAACCGCTGAGCCATCTCCAGCCTCAGCAGCTGATTTTCTTTCTTTCTTTCTTTTTTTGGTCTTTTTGAGACAGGGTCTCCCTGTAGCTCCAGCTGGCCTGGAACTTGCTATGTAGACCAGGTTGGCCTTGAACTCATAGAGATCTGCCTGTCTCTGCCTCCCAAGTGCTGGGAGGTATGCCACCATGCCCAGCCTGAGCAACTGATTTTTTTATAATTTGCTCGTATAAGTCTAGGACTTCCTTATTGGAGAGGGGGCATCACAGTGGTTACACATAATCACATAAATCAATATTGAAAGCTATCTATGGATTATATTATTAAATTATTAAATAAATGTGCTAACAATTACAATTATATTAATTTAAACATTTTCAGGAGCACCTTTCTAGTCTGGAAATGATGAACCAGGTAGACTTAGGCAATAAAGCCTAATTACTATATAGAGTTTAATTCAGAAGAATGGGGCATGGGGCATTAGCTTGTTAGGAAGTAGGGAAGGGGAAGGGTTTGCTTACTGTGTACCAAATGGCTGGTCCAGAGAGGCTAGGGTACCCAGGCATCACAAGTCCTTGCTCATAAGAAAACTAGGGAAGCTTCCTTCTCAGGGTTGGAGCTGGGCATAATCTGAAAATAAAGGACTATTGAAATACAGACTTGGAAGCTTGAAAATTGGAAGAAACTAAGGAGAAGGAGGAGGAGGAGGAGGAGGAGGAGGAGGAGGAGGAGGTCATCAATCATGGTCAGAATGGAGAAACCATGGAGGGCATGGGGATGAAGATGTTGGAAACCAAACATTAGTCCCAGAGTGCACATGCCAGGCCAGCCCAGTGGTAAGCCTGTGAGACTGCTAACGTTCTTGTTTGTGTCTGGTCAGAAAACACAGGTTCTTCCTGCTGAAGCTCAGATATGTCTGACAAGCCTGTCAGCCTCCAGAACTTGGTCTCCTTGGGAAGCCAGCAAGCAGACAGTGAGAGTACAAGTAATTGAGTGCTACCAGTTACAAAGAATATTCTATAATGGTGGAAGACCAGGATCAGAGGATGTAACCTCTGCCTAGAGGCCATTGGTTGGGAATGTAACTCTCATATGGAATGCATTGACTTGAGTATTCATGTCCTTTCCTATTCTATGGGAGATCTGGAGGTGATAAACTTGAGCAATGAAGATTTATTTCAGGTGGCACACGCCTTTAATCCTAGCACTCGGGAGGCAGAGGCAGGTGGATCTTTGTGAGTTCGAGGCCAGCCTGGTCTACAGAGCGAGTTCTAGGATAGCTGGGGCCACAGAGAGACAAAGACAAAAAAGAAGAGACAAAAAAAAAAAAGATTTATTTCATAGGAAACTCATGATGGAGACATCACAACCAGCACTGAATGTCAAAGGCTTTGAAGTTGGTTTGGGTTATTGGCCACATTTATTCTGGTGGAAGTGTCTTTTGGGGCACTGTGAAAGGAATACAAGGTGTTGTGGAGAGGTTGGTGGTGTGCAGAACCAACCGGGCAACAGACACTCAAGCTCTGAACACTTTGTAATACTTGAGCTGATAAAGTGGATTTTCCCTGTTTGTTTGTGCTTTTATTTTAATGTCATTTGGGCTGATGAGATGGCTCAATGGATACTTGCTGCTGAGCCTGACAATCTAAGTTCAATCCCAGAAACTCACATGGTAGAAGGAAACAGACATGTCCCAAAAGTTGTCCTCTGACCGCCACATGTGTAACATAGTGCCACATGTATGCTTATGTGGGCGTCTATCCACACACTAAATAATTGTAAAAGAATTGGTCAAATAAGAGACTGCAAAGTGTTCAGGCCTAAATTAGATGCTAAATCACACCACCACCTCCTCCCAAGGCTCAGGGATCATTGTAGAAGAAGGGGTGGAAAGGCTGTAAAAGCCAGAAGTATTAGATGGATGTAAGAAAACCAAGCTTTCTGGATATCACACGGTAGTTGCACATTGTGGCAGCATGTATAAAACCATGCAGGCCCAGGCTAGACCAAAAACCCAGCATGGAGGGGGAGGCAGGCAGGGGAGCTGGAAGCCCCAGCCTAGCTGAGGATCTGTTGGGAGAGGGAGGGAGAGTGTTTTCTCCAGGGGTGGGTTGACCAAGCTTCAGGGATGGACCCACACCCAGGAGCACTGGGAGAACACAGATTAGACTCCATAGACATTTAGAAAAAGAAAAATGACGATAGAGGACACAAAGTCATGGTGAGGGGGTGATAGGGTTGGAGTGGAGACGGGGACGGGGCTGGATGCGATCAAGATACGTTATATGAAGTTCTTGAAGAACCGATAAAAATATTTTTAAAAAGCATAGTCAATGGATTTAGAAATTTAAAATTAAATTTTCATTTATTTATTTTGCAGAGGGGGCAGTGTTGGAGCCCCAGGTGCATGTGAAGGTCAGAGGCTAACAATGGGAATTGGTTCCCTCCTCCCACCAACTGGCTCTCGGGCTTGGCGGCAAGCTCCTTTACCTGCTGAGCCAGCTCGTCAGTCAGCTCTAATGGCCATTTTAAGGTGGACTTCTTGGCATTAAGCAAATCTGTATTCCTGTGTAATCATTACCATCACCCATCTCCAGAACTCATTTTCCCCAGCCGAAAACTTTGAAAGCTTTCCTGTGGTGTTGTCTCAGTTCCATTTCTGGCTTCCTAGTTGCATTCATTAATTAGAATTCTGTTGTGAGGAGCAACTGTCCCTTTTCTATTTATACACTCACTGGATTATTTACATGATATTTTGTGATGTCTCCATCTTATTAATTTATTCTTTTAGCACTCCCTTGTTTTCTGGCACAAGACATTCTAGGCTGACCATGTTCTCCTGGTGTGTCAGCCCTGAAATCAATCCTTTCTCCAACAGCCCAGGTTGGATTCACAGGAGAGTGATATTTAGAAGCCACTGCCTGCGTCCTAAGTGTGTCCGCTGCTGCCGGAGCATCTCTACTTCTTCAGGCCCTCTCAACGGAAGGAGTTAGGAATCCGTGTGCACGTGACCCATGTGTATCCATTCATCTAGACTCCCAGGTCTGAATATTCCTGTACATAAAATGCTGTCAGTTCTTGCTAACCCTGCCTCTAAGTCAGCACAGAGGGGCTACTCCAGCTTTTCCTCTCTCCTTCTTTGCCCATCCTTCCCCAACAACGAGGAGGCTGCCATGTGCCTCTTACGAACTTCCGTATTTGTTCAGTTCCAGTACATACATGACGTAACTTGAAGCCCCCAGCCCATGCTCTCTGAGACATACATTTGCTAACTAGATTGTAGCTGTTTGTTTTGCCACTAGCTTTCTCCTTCCCGGATGCTGCCCTGCAGAACCCTTGGGCTAGTGCTCACTCCTCATCCCCTTAGTGTGGCTGTGGTAGACTGATTTATTCCATCTGTATTCAAGTTGAGGTTTTTTATACACTTGGGCTGGTTTTGTCTATTTTTCAAGATGAGAAGGACATTTGAAATAGTGACTGTGGTATGGGCCATACCAAAAATATATTCACCTCCCCCTCATTTTACCCAGTTCCCTGTCCCCTGCCTTTCCCTGGTCCTTTCTCATTGTGTCTGGATACCTGACTTTCTGGTTTAACCCTTTCCTCATTACCATTATTTTTCACCAATGTGTACTTATTAATGTATTTAATGTATGTGTGTATATATGTGTGTGTGTTGCTATGTGAATAGCACATATATGTATGGGGGAGGTACATGTATACCCCCTTCTGTGTATGTTGGTATGTGCACAGTATATATGTGTATGTGGGTACGTATATACCTGTGGGTGTGTGTGTGTGTGTGTGTGTGTGTGTGTGATGTGTGTGTACGTGTGTGGTATCATTCTTGGAAATGCTGTCCACCTCCTTTGAGACAAGTTCTCTCATTGGCCTGAAATCCACTAATGTAGGGTTGATCTGGCAGGCCCCCAAGTCCAAGAGATGGCCTCTCCAGCACTGGGATTCCAAGCACACACCATACCTG
Source organism: Rhizomys pruinosus (assembly GCA_009823505.1). Taxonomy (NCBI): domain Eukaryota; kingdom Metazoa; phylum Chordata; class Mammalia; order Rodentia; family Spalacidae; genus Rhizomys; species Rhizomys pruinosus. The sequence continues at coordinate 3,343,658 of VZQC01011034.1, read as the reverse complement.
TTTTTTTGTATGGGTTCTGGGGAGTGAAACTCAGATTCTCATGCTTGCGAGACGAGCATGACTGAGTCATCCCCCCAGACACCATAGTTATTTTCTTATAGTCCCTTTTAAGGGTTGAATAATGTACCCCTCCCCCATTTTTATGTTGTAGTCCTAACCTCCAGTACCTTAGAGGGTGACCTGGTTTGGAAATAGAAGCTCTGCAGATATAACTAATTAAAATGAAGCCATTAGAATAAGCCCTAATCTAGTGGTGTCTTTACAAAAAGAAGAAATTGGGAGAAACACTCACACAAGAGGAATGTCCTGTGAAGACCAGGAGTGAGGTGATGCTTTTGCCAGCCAAGGAACGTCAAAGATTGGCAGCTCACCACCAGAACCAGAGGGGAATGCGTGGCACAGTCTCCATCTTACGGCCTGAGAGGGCTCCAACAGCTTGGGCTTGGACTTCGAGCCTCCAGAACTGAGGCAAAGCTTATGGCACTTTGTTTCAGCAGCCCAAATAAATGAATACACTTACACCTTCTTCCCCTGTTAAAAGTATGACACCGAGTCCCATCTCTCCCTAGCCCCCAACAAGGCTCGGGTAACATCTCTGAAGAAAGGGTGGAAGGACTGTGAGGCCCAGCGGATGAGGAGGTGTACCATGAGATGCTGACCCCTCAGCACAGCGTGGTGGCTGCACCCATGAGGAGGTGTACCACGAGATGCTGACCCCTCAGCACAGCGTGGTGGCTGCACCCATGAGGAGGTATACCACGGGATGCTGACCCCTCAGCACAGCGTGGTGGCTGCACCCATGAGGAGGTGTACCACGGGATGCTGACCCCTCAGCACAGTGTGGTGGCTGCACCCATGAACTCAGATCAGCTGTGGTCATCTGTGCAAGACCCACCCACGATCTAGCCAACATGCCAGCAGGAAGTCCTACCCCTAACTGAGGAGCTTGTGATAGCTGAGGCTGCTGGAGGGGGGGGAATCAGATTTCAAGAGCTCTTTGTATATTAGTGATATCAGTCTTTTGTCCATGGTATATATTGTAAATATTTTTTTCCCAGTTTGGCCACTGATTTTCTAGCAAATAATCCCATACATTTTTGAAAATTCTTTTTCCTTTTTACTTTTATATATCCAAATCTGTGAAGCTTTGCTTTTTTGTGTGTAGACTTGAATCACAGAAAAAAAGCCTTTCTGTATGCCAAGATGAACTCTGCCTTGCCTCAAGTTAGATTTCCAGGTAGGGCAGGAACAGGCTGGATACATTATTGACTCAGAAACAGATCATCTCTCTTGCTGTCTCATGGGATTCATGTGACTGTCCAACACATACCCAATTATTATAAGCAATTTATGAGGATAAGCTTTTTAAATATGCAGTCGGTTACTGTCTGTGATCTGCAGATGCTCACATTTTAAGGCCTCCCTGTGTGGAATGTGGCCCTCAGACAGTGCTTAGATTAGATTGTTATATAGATTGGGCTTAGATTAGATTATTTACTGGTATGAGTGTTTTGCCTGCATGTATGTAAGTGTACCTGCAGATGCCGTAAAAGGGTATTGTATCCCCCGGAACTGGAGTTAACAGTCAGTTGTTAGATGTCATGTGGGTTCTGGGAACCTAACCTGGGTCCTCTACAAGAGCAGCCTGTGCTCTTAACTACTGAGCCCCTACTCTGGGCCTTTGGTTTGAGGACCTGTTCAGAGAGAGCAGTACATGTGTTCTCTTCTGTGCAGATGACAAACTAAGGCAAGAAGACTAGAAGGAAAGAGACAGGAAGGAAACAAAGAATTGTTTTTACTTTCAGTCCTTATGTCTAATACACTCAGCTTTTCTTTAAAAGGAAAAGAAAATTTGACCTCTTGAAAGCTTCCTTAAAGCCCTTTTAAAATCCTCTCATCGAGCCAGGGGTGGTGGTGCACGCCTTTAATCCCAGCACTTGGGAGACAGAGGTAGCCTGGTCTACAGAGTGAGTTCCAGGACAGCTGGAGCTACAGGGAGACCCTTCTCAAGAAGACCAAGAAGAAAAAATCCTCTCATCTTTTTTTTTTTCTGCTTTTTCCTTCATCAAATTAGGTTCAATGAGGTCAATCCTATAGGAGTTAATATCTTCTAAGTAATTAGGAAAGTAAAAAACAAAACAAAGATAACAACAACAAAACCCTGTTGCTTGCATGTCACCCATACAGAGAAAGATGATTTTTTTTTTTTTTTTTTGGATAGGATCTTGGTATGTAGCCCAGGCTGTCCTCAAACTCATGGAAACCCTCTTGTCTCAGTCTCCCAAGTGCCATGTGACTCTCACACATACTTAGTGACTTTGTAGGGCTGAGCAAAATCTGAGCATCTACTCTTCTCTTCTGTTGCAGACCTGTGGGCTACAGATTGAGTGGCAAGGCTGGGCCATTACAGGAAACAGCCTGTGGATGTGCTGCTTGAACACATCCCTGGTGGAACCCACTGAATGGTTGCCCTGAGGTGAGGGGGGAGGGGGCTCCTTCCTTAAAGCCACGCATTTTTAACTGCTTGCTTTTTTTTTTTTCACACTCCCCACCTCCACAAGTCTAGAGAGAGAGCCTTGTCTAAGAGGCCTGGAGTGAAGGCTCAAGTCTTTGAAATCCAACTCTGCAAGGAGACAAGGAGGTAATCTATTCTGCTGTTGTGCAAGCTCTTTTAAGGAATGACAAGTCTCTTGTTCCCTGTTGTTATTCTCTGTAGAATCTTCCTGATGGGCCTTGGAAGGGGCCCTCACTTCAAGCTCAGACCCTCTGCAAGACCCCTAGTCAGCAACAAACAATGGGATTTCTATCGCTAGGACTCACACCAGGGCTGCTCGTCACTTTCAGGCTGACCCAAGCGGCATCTTGGGAGCTGTTCTGCCAGTTTTGATCCAACCGGTGATTAGCAGTTAATGGGCCTGGAATGACATCTTTATTTATTACCTTCCAGATCACTGTTGTCCTGATATCGATCTTTTCCAATTTTCTGTTCTGCCCTTTGAAATGCTCAGAACGCAGCCACAGCTGAGCACCTCATGGCCGGCAGCACTAGGTTTGCTTAAAACTCATTTCCTTTTGCAATTAATGCAGTGTACATTTCATTGTTATTGATATCCGATGTGTTTTGCTTTTAGGCCAGAGGCCTGAACTAAATGGGGACACGCTGTTTTCAAGGCAGGTGGCAGATAAATGACAGTCTACTTTGAAAATAAGTTCAAAACTACTTTTCAAAACATCTGCACCAGGCTCAGAAAGTATATTTATTGAGAAGTTGTGGTTCTTGATATGGTAACATAGAGAAAAAAGGGTGGATTTGGAAGTTTTTGAAGGTTGGTGTATTAATCAGAGGGCAGATATTTTGTTGATGGGGATGTATTCCATTCCAGATATTTCTAGAGGACTCTGTGTGTCCAGACAAGGTGAGCAAAGGAACATTATGGGTTACTCAGTGGAGAGTGATTATGCCTTTGATCTCTCTCTTCAGGCTGAGACATATACAATGCTAAGTGCCTTTGATCCTGGGTCTTAGAGCAGACCTAGAAATGAATACCATATTTCTGGGCTCTTAAGGTCTCAGGGTCTGGAGGAGGAGCTGAATGACTAAGAGAGGCTTCCATATTTCAGAAGTGAATGAGGTTCTAAGGTATCCTGGTTACTTTTCTGTTGCTGTGATAAAAATTGCTGATCAAGTCAGGCATGGTGGCACACATCAATAATCCTGGCACTTGGGAAGCAGAGACAGGCGGATCTCTGTGAGTTCAAGGACAGCCTTGTCTACATAATGAGTTCCAGACCCTGTCTCAAAAGACCAAAAAAAAAAAATTCTGATCAAAAGCAACTCAGAGGAGGAGAGTGTTTATTTGTACCTCCAGGTACAATCATTGAGGTAAGTCAGGGCAGGTGCTTGAAGCAGAAGGCACTGAACAAAGCTGCTTGTTGGCTGGCTTCCAAGGTTCATGCTTAGCTAGCTTTTCTTTTCTTTTCTTTTTTTTTTTTTTTTTTTTGTCTTTTCGAGACAGGGTCTCCCTGTAGTCCCAGCTGTCCTGGAACTCACTCTGTAGACCAGGCTGGCCTTGAACTCACAAAGATCCGCCTGCCTCTGCCTCCCAAGTGCTAGGATTAAAGGTGTGCTTCACCATGCCCGGCTTAGCTAGCTATTCTATACAGCCCAGAACCACCTGCTTAGGGAACTACTGCCCATAGTGGTCTGGGTCTTCTATTATCAGTTAACAGAAGAGAACCCCCCCCCACATGCCCACAGGCCAAGCTGATCCTGGCAGGGCCTCAGGTGAGACTCCTTTCTCAGGCCACTCTAGTTGTGGCAAGTTGACAGTTAAAGTCAACCAGGACACAAGGTTAGAAGGAGGGCAAATACTGCTGTGATGGTTAATCTTGGTTGTCAACTTGACACACCTGGGAGGAGGAAAGCTTACCTCTGTCAGATTGGTCTGTGGGGTATTTTCTTGATTACCATTTGATGTAGGTGGGCCCAGCCTACTGGGGGCGGTGCCATCCCGGGGCGGGTGGGACTAGACTGTATAAGAAAAGTAGCTGAACAAGCCAGGGGAAGCAAGCCAGTAAGCAGTGTTCTATGGTCTCTGATTCAGTTCCTCCTGGTGTCTTCTGCCTGGAGGTCCTGCCTTGGCTTCCCTCAATGAAGGACTGTAAAGAGTGAGATGAAAAAAACTCTTTTCTCCTCAAGTTGTTTTTGGTCAGTGTTTACCACAGCAAGAGAAAGCAAAAAAGAACAGCCACATAAAGTCCAAACAGGATAGCTCAGGGTCATTTCAGCTTTGGGAGATCTTACTGTTACTGCATTTCTTTGCACAGTGTAAAGATGAGCTGGCTGATGATGTTCTGGCCGTTCTAAAAGAATGCATATTTAAACTGCAGAATCCTTCTAGAGGGGGGAAGGTGCTCCAGGAAGAGGCAGAGAGCAGTGGCAGATGCATGCGCCGCTCTAAATGCTTGCTCTGCCACATCAGGAGGAGGAATTCTCATACCTTTTATTGTTCTTTTTCTTGTGTGGACATTTTACTTGGTGTCCAGAGCTGACATGAGTTATTCAACTTCTATCTGGATCATTCTGTTGGAAGCCAGGCAGGCTTCACAGAGGCTAGGAGCAGAGTTCCAGGAAAGGAGAGATTCAACCAGGCCCGTGCACTCATTATATGACTCCCTTAATCCTGGCTATGAAGAAACCACTTCCATGGAGTTTCAAGGAAAAAAAACAAAACAAAACAAAACAAACCCCAAACTCCATCTCTGGGTGGTTGAGATGTCAGCGAAGTATCTTTCAGGAACAATATTCTCATTTAGAAACCTCACCCAGAGTCTATTTTGGGTGCAAAAAATGTACTCCACAGCTCAACTATAGCTAATGATCCCCTCACATAATAACCCAGCACTTCATTAGGGAGATGAAAAAATATCAACACTAATTTGAAAAGTGTTTAGACTATGGAACTGTAATCTCTGGTGTTATGACAAGTGCCACTGGTCACCAGCAGACCCATCCCCGTTGACCTTTCCTGTGTGGGATAGCTCTACAAGGCTTTTATTCCCCTACAACTATGATAGTCATTTTCCTGCTCAGCCAGGCCCCAAATGAGGTGGGTCCTTGGGATGATGTTAACTGCTTCTTAGGGGACTTCCCGGTGGGCCGATGTGGGGAATGAGACTGACTCGGGTTACTTTGTTCTGAACATGGAGGTTAGGGCAAAGCAGTGATGTTTCATTGTGTGAATCTGGAATTCAAAGACCATCTGAAAGTATAACAGCAAGGACTGAAGGTCCGAGAAGGTGGTGTGAGGAAAATGTGTCGTTGTGCTTACCAACCATTGTATGCTTTCCCCTTTCTCCTGGACAGTAGATAGCACAGGCGGTCAGGATGTGCTGGGCCACACTTCTTGCATGAGGCCTCATAAATGAGCCTCCCTCCATGTCAGTTGTGGAGCCCAAAGAGCAGAGCCCTAAAACATACAAATATAAACTGCAAGCTGTTTGTGAAACGCAGCACTTCTATTGTGCGTTCCCTTGATTTTGAGAGGTTGTAAAGAGAAATTAATGGCATTTTTGGAGAGCCAGCCGGGTCTAAAGCTATTGGGCTGAGTGCTTCTTTCAGTGGTTGCCTGTAGGATTTCAGACACACTTTAGAAGTTCTGGGACCAGGGTGGCGACTGATTGGGTAAAGTGCTTGTTGTCCAAGCTCCTGTGAGGATCTGAGTTCAGATTCCCACACCCATGTAAAAATCTAGGTAGGCATGGTAACCAGTCTGAGGCCAGCCTAGGCTATATAGCAAAACTCTCTCAAAAACCTCAAACCAGGAGCTAGAGAGACAGCCTGGAGCTCACTATGTAGACCAGGCTGGTCTCAAACCTCACTGAGATCTGCCTGCCTCTGTCCCCCGCAAGTGCTGGGACAAAAGGGTTGTGTCGCCATACCCAGCTATTTTTGGTGTTTTAGAAACAGAATCTCGGGCTGGAGAGATGGTTCAGTGGTTAAGAGCACTGTCCACTCTTGTGGAGGACCCGGGTTCAGTTCCCAGCACCCATATGGCTGCTGGCAACTGTCCAATTCCAGGGGGGTCTGATGCTCTCTTCTGACCTCCACCGGCACTGCACAACACAGGTTTACCTACACACATGCAGACAAATACACTCATACACATAAAATAAAAATAGTAAATAACTATAAAAAGACAGTCTCACTATGTAACCCCAGGCTTGTCTTGAACTTGCAGCAATCCTCCTGCCTCTGCCTCTTGAATGCTGGGATCTCAGGCACATGCCACCAGGTCCAGCTTGTATTTTGTATTTTTAAACTGCATGTGTGTAGCTCAATAAACAATATGTAAACCTGTGCTTTGGAAACTGAAATAAACAATGCTGATGTATGTAAGTCTACCAGTTCATTTTACTTGTGAAATGAAATTTTATTAAACAACTGACACACGAGTTATTACACACCAAGGGACAGTTGTTTCTATCTGTGTAGTATAAGGAAACATCTTGGTCCACTGCATGTGGTCGTGCACACATGTAAGAAGTCTTGGTGAACTTTACCAACTATTGACAAATTGTTCTAAAAAATTGTTCTCTAAACTAATTTTCCCCATAGTTAGGACCTGTGGGAGAATTTAGTGGCGTTCCAAAAGGATCTTCGATAATTTTATGAAATCAAAGATGAGTTGGTGAATCATGCACTTAGTAAAATTTGAACAGACATTACAAGTCTCGCATGTTGACTCTAAAATCTCCTCCTGACATTGCCAAGGCTGTGCAGGAGCTCCTACGGCCCCTATTTTTTATAGTATAGCTTTAATTTTTCTTGGCCCATGATCCAAATCTCCAATTGTTCTGATTTTTTAGTATGTTTTTCATTTCTTGCTAAGATGCTAAATTCCCCATATGCTTTGCTCAGCTCTTCCAGTGTATGAGTTCAAAGAGAGAAATGCTTCATATTAATAAAACAAATCTGGACCATTTCACAGTTTAACCCTTTATAGCAAAACTGAAAAAAAAAGGGAAAGAATCATGGATCCGGCATCATGGAAAGCTTTCAATAGTTGGTCAGATCTAGTTCTTACTTTTAAGGAATTTATTTATGATCTAGTCATGGGCTAGACTAGGCCACCTCAAATGATAAAGCAATGACTCTGCAGCAACATGTGACCAAGTATGTATTAATAAGACACATCTTCTGTATTTTATGATGGAGAGAATAAGAATGAAGAGCGGTAGGACTGAGTGGATTACCTCGGAAGGAACTTGTAACAGGAAATTGATAGCCATAGAAGGGAACTCACGTGGCATAATAGGAAATGCCACTTTTAATCTTCATCATCTTTGATAAATAGGCCCTGCTGGTATTGTATGATTCTATACCCATGTGCTCCTGAAGAAAGGAGACAGAGCATCACTGGTGTTTGGGGGTGACAACATTTCAGAGTGACTCTTGTTGCCTTTCACAGTGTGGAGTCTGTGCCTTGTTGTGGTCAAAAATTTTCGTTTGTCTTTCTACCCAGGGTACAGCTTCCTGCTTGTGAATTACTGCCTGGAACGCTGAGTCTGTCACTGGGAAGGAGTTCTAAAGCTCGAAGGGTAGCTAGCCATTTACCTCAGCGGTCTCAGGCAACCTGTGCGGAACTTGGGTGTCACTTAGAATTAGGACGTGAAGTCCTATTTGCCAAGATGGCCAGACTGACAGAGAAGTGCATCGATGCCCAGCTGGCTGCTGCCCTGGGAAGTCTGAAGTTTGGTGGTGCCTATTCCTGGGGACATTTTGGGCATGGAGATGAGCCACTGAGATGTTATAGGCTTTCTTCCAAAGGAGGACAAAAGCTTTTGCTGGCAAGCTAATGCATCAGGCTGATTGTTGTGCAATGGTCCAAGCATTACTGCCATTTCCATCTTTTTTCTTCCCAAATTTCTTTCACAATTTCATACACATAAAGTACTTTGATCATATTTACTCCCATTACTGTCTCTTATTCTTCCTCCACTTTTGCCAAATACCTTCTTCTTTCCAAGTTCCTCTCCTACTTTCATAGCTGTGTGTGTGTGTGTGTGTGTGTCTGTATGTGTACATGTGTGTATATATGTGACCTACTGAGTTCAATAGGGTCATAAGCATGGATGGTATTGTGTACTTGCATGTAAGTGTGCATACACACATGTGGCCCAGGTTTAATTAGGGTTATAAGCATAGGTGTTTTTGTGTAAGTGTGTATGTTTGTGTGTGTATATATGCATGTATGTATGTGACCTACTGAGTTTGATAGGGTTATGAGATTGGTGTAAATATGTGTGTGTGTGTGTGTGTGTGTGTGTGTGTGCTATACTGAAGCAGGGGCAACTTCCTAGCATCTGCACCACTGAGGAATGTGATTCTCCCCCAGCAAACCATGAACTGCCTTAAGCTGTTCAGGGAGGGGTGTTGGCAGCCTGGTCTGACGTGGGTAACCACACTTTCTGTGACATGATTCATGAGTGCGATGGTTGCGCCATGCCCAGAAGGCAACATTTCATTTGTCTCCTACCTGATCCCCAGCTCTTCATACTTTCTGCACCCCTTCCTTAGTGGTCCCTGAACCTTGGAGGGGTTAATGAGAGCAGCTATGATTACTTGCAAGAGACCCTCAACAAAGTCAGGCCTGTTGACTTTCTGTTGTACAAGGAAGGAATAGGGACGGTTGTCGGACTCCAGCCTGAGATTCCAGCTACCCCTTCCCTCCAGTGCCCCTCCCAGCTGTATATAATTCTGTCTCAGCTACACATGGTCTCTGTAGTGGTAGAGCATTAGAGGGTGGCAGGTTAGCTTAAGAGGGGACTCCATCTATAAAGCTACAGGGAAGTCATTGTCCATGCTAGGGTGAAGCTTTTTGCTAATGTGGCTATTTGGAGAACCCCCTTACCTATGCTCTTATAAATCAACCTAGTAAACTACTGCTTCACCAAGCTGGCCTTGGGAAGCATTATCCCTTTAGTCTGCCCTTGATGGTTTATCTCCTCCAGGAAAACTTCACACACAAGTGATTGTAAATGAGTTTTGTACCATACTTCACTTTCTGTATTTTCTTTTTGCTACATTGGGCCGTGTCTTCTGAGACTGAGTTTCTCCTTGTTCCTCCACCCCACTTAGAGCAAACTTATTGAATACCAGCACTATTGAGAGTGTGGGTCACTGGCGACTTGCTGTGGGGCTGCTCCGGGCACTGTGGGATATTAGTTGCTTCTATGTCACCTCCACCCTGGTCATCACAACCAAGTGTTGCCATTAAGATCCACCGACCTTGGGTAAGATATAGATCACTTTCTGGGACAACAAAGCCCTTTCATTCCCGTTTGCCTTCTCCTGTAGCTGTCTCCTCTGGCTCATTTCATTCTTATACTTTTCCCCTCTTCAAGGTTTTGCTCAAGACAAACAGCTCAGCATGAAGAGATCTTTGTTCTGGGCTTTGAGTGTCTGTGTGTCTCCATCTTATCCTTCAGCCTCATGCCAAGGTCCCCCTGACATTCCTAAATGCCCCCTAGTCACTCTCCTCTGTACCCCTCACTTATTTTCTTCATTATGCTTATCCTTGCTGGAATCATCTAGCATATCCCACTGTCTTTTGTTATCTGTCTCCTACTAGAGGAAGTTGATTATAAATGATCTACTTCACAGAAGTTAGCTTTTAATAATAGAAATCACAGCCATATTGCTTTTTTATTATATGCTGATGTTGAATACCTTGTTGATAGCCAGTCCATTTTAGTTTACTGGAATTAAGATAAAACTATTAGCTTCAGTACATGAGACGATGGTATCGCCTGTAGGCTGACAATTTGTTAAAAGTTGGCACTTAGCATAGGCAGCTGGCAGGCTTGGGCACACCCACCTCAGTCATTTTGGGGAAGTGACTTAAGGCTTAAGGCTTTTATGAAACTCTAAATTTCAGTGACAACCCCCCCCACCCCCCCACCCCCGCCGGCAATATCTCATCAGTTTTGTGGCCAGGTCAACAGCTCTCTAAAAGGCTGTTCGTTGTCTTTCAGGGGGTAGAGGTAAAGTTTGCAGACAATGCCTGACTCATGAATTCACTGGTGAAAGGTTGATGTGGGGGCTAGTCCCCAACCCTGGTAGACTCTCCCCTCTCTCTTCTTCCACAGAGCTTGTCCTAAGGGGGCCTGGAGCCTGGATGTCCGGAGCGACATGTTGGGGGTGGGGTGATGTTGATGGCAGCTGGCTTTGAACCCTCAGTAGCTACAATACAGTCAGTGCTCAGCAGCTTAGGAGCCATTTCAGTGTCTGTCAGGGAGAGTGGTAGCCAGTCTGTGGGAGAGGTGCAGAATGGGGCAAGGAGAGAGAGAACTGCACTAGGAAGGGCGGAGAAAGCGAAACTCCAGCACCGGGCAGGGAAAGAGCTCGATTTTATTTTGTTTTCACACATTAGGCCCTGCTTATGGCAGACAAGTACCAGTGAAAACGCTCTGAAAAGAGGCTTTGTGTAGGGGCTGGATGCCGCTCTGTCAGATTTGTCGTTTCAGGAATGTCGCCAGATGTATTGACTTACGGGCAACGGCTCCGGTGCCATCTGGCCTCCTGGAGGCCGTGTTTGGGATGGAAAAAGCTGAACAGAAGAAATGAAATTTGTTCGCCCTGCCATTACTCTTGCTGCTTATTTAAAGAAGGAGGAAAATGTAACTTCTTGGTGGGGGACTGGGAGTTGCCATTTGAAAATAAAATACAAAGTTTTCAGAAGTAAGAGTTCCCAACTCCGAAGTCAGCCATGGTGTTTACACAGAATTGAAAGCTGGCCCCCCTAGCTGTCAGGTTGTATATACATATTTTGTTCAATGTAAAATCTCTTTGAGACCCTACTGTTCAGCATGGAAAAAAGTTAACCCCTTATGTGCTGCTCATTGGAATAATCTTTAATGTTTTCTTGGAATGTCACCAAATAACTAACCCTGTGGCCAGGGATTTTAGCCTTATTCTGGCTTATAATCAATAGCCTAGTTGTCACCTGGAGCAAGCCGTTTTCCTGCAGAAAGGCCCCTCTCCAGGAAAGTCATATTCCATTTGCTGTTAACCTCTTCTTGCTGCTCGCCCCTCCCGGATTCCTAGTGACAGTTTCATTTCTAAACATTACTTCAATCAGTTTACTCAGTCTAGAGGGTGATGAGGTGGTATGAATATATCATACATTTGAATATATTTATGTTTTTCTAGAGTAAGTGGAAAGAGCAATGCTATAGTTAGAACCATTTGCATCTTTTTCAGGGCCTGGTGTAAAAGGAAGCAGAGTAAAGACAGTAGAAGCTTTAAGATGGCGAGTGTAGAATTGCCAGCCTCAGGACCTTGGGTGTCTGTGTGGATCACGAAGCCTGCCCTGGACATGTTCTTATTCTTCAGCCCATCCCCTGTGAAGATGCGTCCAGGATCCATCTCATCCCTCCTTCCCAACCTGTGGATACTGGCTTCCTAGCTTCAGGTTGCTTGATCCTCTTCTCTGGATCCATTTTCCTCTGACCCTGTATCCCCACTCTGGTCTACACATTTAATGTTCAGTTCTCCATCCACTAATATACTGACAATGATGTTGATAATATTTCAAATAATACTACCGTATTAGTCACTTTTCTGTTGCTGTGATAAACCACCATGACCAAGGGAACTTATAAAAGGAAGAGTTTATTTGAGCTTACGATTGATGGTTCCAGGGAATCAGAGACCATTGTGGCTGGAGGCATGGTGGCCAGGGCTGGAGCAGAAAGCGTAGGTTCACATCTCCCAGTGAGCACAGGAAGTTAAGAGAGAGAGACTGAAGACTTCAAGGCTTGTTGAACTCACTAAGCCCGCCCCCAATGATGTACTTCCTCCAGCACGGCCACACCTTCTAAGACTACCACTGGGGACAAAATGTCTGAATACTTAAAGCCTATGGGGGACTCTCATTCAAACCACCACAACTACATTCCCATTTATTGAGGTCCTCCCTCATCCCAGCACTGAGGATTCAAGCGTTGTTTCTACTCATTCATTTCCTTTCTTATTCAATCCTCCACTCCCCTCAGCACTTTAACAAAAGTTGAGACAGGACCTGATGTGGCCCAGACTGGTTTCTGTAAAATGAAGCTGGCCTTGAACTCCTGATCCTCCTGCTTCATCTCCCCAGCATGGACTACCCTTTACCTCATGTTTTCCACCTGCCCATTGACTTTCTTGAGCAATCTGTTTAGGAGGGAGAAAGTCTGAAGATGAGGCCTGAAACCTAATTACAGACACAAAGCAGGGTGTGCTCTGAGTCTGTGCTGTTAACGAATAAGGAAGAACTGCAATGGAAAGAAATTATTGTGCATTCTAATGGAATTTTGGATATGGTAACTTTATTTATTTATTTATTTATTTATTTATTTATTTATTTATTTGTTTGTTTGTTTATTTTGAGACAGGGTCTCCCTATAGCCCCAGCTGTCCTGGATCACTATGTAGACCAGGCTAGCCTTGAACTCACAGAGATCCACCTGTCTCTGCCTCCCAAGTGCTGGGATCGAAGGTGTGCACCACCACACCTGGCAACTTAATTCTTTTAAATTAATTTATTTTTTGTTTGTTTTTGAGAAGGATCTCACAGTGTAGCCTAGTTAAGCCTGGACTTTACTATATAGCCAAGACTGGCCTCAAACTGCAGATAATCCTTCTGCCTCAGCCTCCTCCTGGAATTAGAATTAATTTAGTGCTGGGTTTATAGATGGGAACAACCACTACAGGGTTCTAGTTTGTGTGTGTATGTGTTATGCGTAGACATTCATGTGTGTGCATGTGAACATCTACACATATGTGTGGAAGCTAGAGGTTGACACTGGGTATTTTCTAGTTTGTGTGTGTATGTGTTATGTGTACATATTCATGTGTGTGCATGTGTACATGTGTGCACGTGTGTGGAGGCTAGAGTTTGACACTGGGTATTTTCCTTTAACCCTGCCACATTATTATTTTTTTTTTTTTAATTTTTGAGACAGGATTTCTAACTGACCCTGGAGCTTGATCATTTGACTAGATTGGCTGTCCAACAGGACTCAAGGACCCTTCTGTCTCAACCTCCCCAGAACTGGGGTTATAGATATGTGCCACATGCCTGGCTCTTGAGTGGGTGCCAGAAATTGAGTTCAGGTCCTTATGTTCATGTGGTAAATGCTTTACTGATGGAGCCATTACCCCACCCCTGATGATTTAAAAAATATTTTATTTATTATTTTTATTTTATGTGTTTGAATGTATCACCTGCATGTATGTAAGTGCACCCGTGTCATGCAGTGCCTATGGAGGTCAGAAGAGGGTGTCTGATCCCCTGGAGCTGAAGTTAAGGATGGTTATTAGCTGCCGTGTGGATGCTGGGATTTGACTCTGGGTCCTCTGTGAGAGCCAGTGCTCTTTGTTTGTTTGTTTTGAGACAGGGTCTCTCTATAGCCCCAGCAGTACCTGAAACTCACTATGTAGACCAGGACCAGGCTGGCCTCGAACTCACAGAGATCTGCCTGCCTGCCTCTGCTTTCCCAGTGCTAGGATTAAAGGCGTGTGCCGCTACGCCCAGCCACCAGTAGTTAAGAACACCAGTAGTTAAGAACTACTCTCAGCTGCCATGTGGGTGCTGGGGATTGAACCCAGGTCCTCTGCAAGAGCAGTCAGCACTCTTAACCACTAGGCCATCTCTCCAGCCCCAAATTCCAGAAGGAGAAAGATGATGTGTCAGAAAGGGGTTATGTGATTTTACCAAATGATTTCTTTGAAATTGTTGAAGTACCAGCATAAGAAAGTGAAATGTATTGAATTTTAGCAGGACAAGACCACATATCCCCTTTTAACCAGTATACAGGAGTTTCGTTTGAAGAACTAACACTTGATTACTTATGTTAAAAATTTCAGAATATTAAAAAAATAAATTAGATATATACTATAAAAAAAAAGAACTACTGAGCTATGTCTCCAGCCCCTGCTGACTTAACTCTTTAACAGCTATTATTCCCAGTTTAGAAATGAGAAAACCAAGTGTCTGAGGGGTTTTTTCTTGGTCACGTGCGAACTAACAGGCAGTGCCAAGATGAGAATGAACCCAGGTAGACTGGTAGTGTTTGATCTAAACCCCACATCCCTAATCTGTGACAAGGCTGGAGGAGAGGGGGCCTTCCAGGTACAAGGACACAGCAAAGAGAATGCAGGAGCAGGGCTTCCCTGTGCCGCTGATACCAGTCCTGCCTCTGGGTATGTAGGAAAGCAGAGCTTATTGTCTTATTCCTGAAGTGCAAAGCCATATTCCGATTTGTTTGGAAGCGCTCCAGTGTCAAATAGTCCCCATCACCTTCCTAAGCTCACTCATGCTTGTCATAGGGCCCAGCTGATCAGGAAGCAGGGTCATCAGCTGTGCTGGATAGCTTTGGTGTCAACTTGACACACCTGGGTTGAGGGAGCCTCGGTTGGGGAATTGGCTCCATTGGATTAGCCTGTGGCCACATCTGTGGAGTATTGTCTTGATTGTTGAGCAGTGACAGTATAAGAAGGCAGGCTGGGCATGAGCCAGAGAGCAAGCCAGTAGAGAGCAAGCCGGTGAACAGCAGTCCTCCATGGCCTCCAGGTTCCTGCCCTGAGTTCCTGTCTTGGGCTCCCTAAGTGATGAAATGTGACCCAGGAGATGTAAGCTGAATAAACCCTTTCCTCCCCAAGTTGGTGTCAGAGTGTTTTGTCACAGCAATGGAAAGACAAACTA